>SEYY01014354.1:12500-25000 GCA_009176605.1 Armadillidium nasatum | reverse complement strand
GAGATTAGAAAGTGATTAGAGAAACCCAGAGGAGAATATTTACATCATAAAGAGAAGGATTAAAAGTTAAGAAAATGTCTGGAAAGTGATCAGGGATATAATTAGAGAGTTTTACAATCTGTTCAAGATAATTTTAAATAGAGAAATAGAAGGAAAGTTTAATGGCTATATTTTGAGAACTCGAAGAAAGCTTTTACTTTTACTTTACTTTTACTTTACTTTACTTTACATTGAAATCATCTAAACTGAAGATTTCAGAGAAAGGAGAAGAAGAGAAGATGTGCTCTATTTTGAAGTTTAGAAAGTCAACGAATTTAGGATAGTCAATCGAGTTAGGAGAAAAATAAACAGAACGAATTTTTATATTATTATATATATATATATATATATATATATATATATATATATATATATATATATATATATATATATATATATATATATATATATATAATATATATATATATATATATATATATATATATATATATATATATATATATATATATATATATATATATATATATATATATATATATATATATATATATATATATATATATATAAAGTAATATTAATTTATGTACAGTATTATTTGTACTTCTGATACATTTGCTAAATACTTATTAGAATTTGATTTAAATTAAAAGTCGAAAGGGTTGCCGTATTTAAATTTTTACTCTTTAATCTTTCTATATCGGTCCCCTCCTTCAATTGCCTTCTCAGTAGTATATGAGTATCATATAGTTTCCTGTTCTTTTACTTAGTTTAATTAATTATTTATATGATTAATTTAAATAAAGAAATATCAAGTGAATTTATTTATATAGGTGTAATGAGTGGGTGCTGTATTTTGTATACAATGGAACACTTTAGTGGTTATTTTTATCTTCTCTTTGACTCTTGGTCTACTACTATACGGCATTCCGGTGAATCTTCTTTTGTTGCTATAGACATATCATAAACTTTCGATAAAGCCTGGCACAAAATTTGATATCTAAACTTCTCTCTTTCGGCACCTATCCATCTCTCTGAGAAATTCTTTCAGGTAGTTTTGGAAGTTCACTGTTGATTCTTTAAATCTATTAATAGTGATGCTCCTCAGGGATCTCTTCTTTCCACAACTTTTTTCTTATTTTCATTATTCCCCTTCTCTTTATTGCTTCATCACCAATTCATTCCAATGGCGATTACTGTACCCTTCAGCCCACCCTATTATTTATCGCTAGTAAGGTAACCATGGAGAAGCTAACATCTCATCTTTCTTGAATTTCTGATTAGGGAAGAGAAAACGTAGTTGTCTGCAACGTCTCAAAACCTGAGTTTCTCCATCTTTTTACTCGACATAATTTACCAAACAACATCGTTTTAAAATAAACAAATCTCAAACCTTCATCTGTCCTTAATATTCTTGATTTTCATTTTCTCGAGATCTTTCTTGGAAGAATCATTTTATTTCACTTTCTAAACAAGCTTCTAAGAGGTTTAGTGCCCTTGAAATTTCTTCACTCCATCCTGGTGTTTGTTCTTTATAGATGGGAGTGTTGGGTGGGTTGTTCATCTCTATATATGGAGCATGATTCATATCTGGGGTAGTTTCAGTCATGCACCTCTCCATGGAAAAGTGAAATCAAGGGATTTTCATCTTAGAAACAATTTCGCTCTCACTAACTCTCTCCAGTCTCTTTCTACTCATCGAATTGTTGCGTCACCCTCTATATAATTGTCATTTCAACAAACTCTCCAGCCGCACACTCCCCACACAGTTTCATCTTTCTCTTTCCAACTATCTGACACCAGACTTTACCTTTATGATCTTTCTTCCATGTACTCTACTGGTAAAGTCTGGAACTCATTCCTTTTACCTATTTTCTCAACTTCTATTTACTTTCACACTTTCAAGCATTGTGTATCAAACATGTTGGCATTCAATTTTGTGCGTCCTCAGAATTTCCCAATTCTGATGGAAATTGATAAGATTTGGCCTTTGCCCAACAGATAATTTATATATATATATATATATATATATATATATATATATATATATATATATATATAATATATATATATATATATATATATATAATATATATATATATATATATATATATATATATATATATATATATATATATATAAAATGTCGGATTTGTGGAATTCAAAACTACTTGGATTTGAAATATTCAAACACCTGGATTCAGGATTCGGATTCTTATTCAAATGTTCCGGATTCAGATTTGAAGATTCTAGATTCAGATTCGAATTTGAGAAACTGCAAAACAGGCTGAATTCTGATTCTAGGATTCTGAATTCTGATTCAGATTCTTGTTCAAAAATTCCGGATTCGGATTCAAAGGTTCTAAATTCAGATTCAGATTCGAGAACCTGAAAAACCAGCTGAATTCGGATTCGATTCGGATTCGAATTCCAGAATTTATTAAACTTGCAGTATTCGAATTCTATTCGGATTCGAGAAATTCAAAATTGACCGGATTCGGATTCGAAGATTCCAGATTTGGATTCGAAAGTTGCAGGATTCGCCCGTCACTTATATATATATATATATATATATATATATATATATATACTATCGCTATTACAACGGACATTGCTCTTCTGAACTCTCACGTCGCATACCTCCTCCATTGAGAAGGGCTCGTGCGACACGACTTTCTACACAGTCTCATCATTTCTCTGTCCAACTCTCCGACCCAGACTGAACCGCTATGTTCAATCTTAAATATACTCTACTGGTAAAGTCTGGAACACACTCCCTTTATCTGTTTTCCCAACTTCCTTTGACTTGCACACTTTTAAACTCCGTATATCGGGTCACGTCGGCCATTAGCGATTAGATCCCGAATGTTCCCCAACTCTGGTAGAATTTGGTAGGCCTCCGGTCTTTGCTCACCAGATGAGACATATATATATATATATATATATATATATATATATATATATATATATATATATATATATATATATATATATATATATATATATATATATATATATATATGCAAAACTCATTTCTTTAGTTCTTTCTTCTATTCTCTTGTTCGCTTTAAAATAAATTTAAATAAGATTATTATCTCTTTTATCTTTTGAAAATGTAATTTTGCTTCCAAAATTCCTCTCGATCGACCATAATTCGTTTCATCTTTCCTCAATGATTGGTGCTTTCACTGATTCTGTAATCACCGATTTCGATGAGAAAAAATTACTACTTTTACCCCAGTCTCACATCCCCCCCTCCATTTCTACCTCTGAATTAAGGGGATAAAGGGGGGAGAATTTTCATATTCTTTTGTAAGAGTTTTATGGATAAGTAAGTGGTATTCAAAAGAGGAATTTATATTGTTTCCTTTTCGGTGGGGAGTGAGGAGTAGGGAATGGGGAGTGGAGAGTGGGGGGTGGAGAGTGGGGAGAACGAAGATTTTTTTTCATTTTGTTTTTTTTTCAGTTTTTAAAATTTTTTTTTATTTTTTTTTTATAAAATTTAAATTAAATAGATAAATAACATTCAAAATATATATTTTAAATTTAGTATTTGCAGACTTGGTAAATATTTGCATTTCATTTTTAGCTTTTAAGAGAATATTTTACACTTTCTTTCTTAACGTTACATAAGAAGAAGGAATCGATGTCTTTAAACACTATTTTTTACATAACATTTGAGTTCGTCAATAAATATTTACAAATACAGAGAAATAATATTAGAATTCATTAATATGTTAAAAATAAAAAAAAAATTGGTTTCAATATATATATATATATATATATATATATATATATATATATATATATATATATATATATATATATATATATATATATATATATATATATATATATATATATATATATTATATATATTTATATATATAATATAAATATATATATATATATATATATATATATATATATATATATATATATATATATATATATATATATATATATATATATATATATAATATATATATAATATATATATATATATATATATATATATATAAACTTTTATAAAAAAAAATAAAAAAAAATATATATATATATATATATATATATATATATATATATATATATATATATATATATATATATATATATATATATATAATATATATATACATATACAGGGTGATTCACATCAAGACTTACAAACTTCGACAGATGGATGGTAACATCATCTCTATGAAATTCCACTGAATACATATTGGGCTTTAAGGCTCTCGTTTACGTGCTTATCTTGGGATCAATATGAGGAATGACACAAAAGCCGTACACCATAGATAAAGACGTTGCAGGCTCCATAGGACGAATGCAATGTCTACAGTGTTACAAACATGGTAGGAGATGTCATCACGGGTACATCTCATATACTGATCGTTAATTGTTGCAGGGTGATAATGGCAACAAAAGGATAATATAAATGCTTGATGTAACAGACTTGAGCACACGTGGTAGGGTTTCACTTGTGTAGCACGCATATCGTCTATATATATATATATATATATATATATATATATATATATATATATATATATATATATATATATATATATATATATATATATATATATATATATATATATATATATATATATATATATATATATATATATATATATATATATATATATATATATATATATATATATATATATATATATATATATATATATATATATATATATATATATATATATATATATATATATATATATATATATATATATATTATATATATATATATATATATAATTTTTTTTTTTGGGGTGGGTCATCTAAAACAGCTGGTGAATGAGGAGGGGATTACCGACAGGCTGGTAACATTTGCTGCAGAGGGTCGAGGAAATAAACTAGTTAATAAAATAAATTAGTTAAAATGAAAAGCTTTCCTTTTATTCTGATTACTTTAATTAATTAATTAATTAATTAATTAATTATTATAGAAACACTTTATTTTGCTGCATATTTGAATGTAAAATAAAATGTCAAATTTTAACATTTTGGTAAAATTTTCTTCATCGTTATAATTCAAAATATAAAATATTTAATTAACCTATCATGAACATATATATATATATATATATATATATATATATATATATATATATATATATATATATATATATATATATATATATATATATATATATATATATATATATATATATATATATATATATATATATATATATATATATATATATATATATATATATATATATATATATATATATATATATATATATATATATATATATATATATATATATATATATATATATATATATATATATATATATATATATATATATATATATATATATATATATATATATATAATATATATATATCGTATTAATATACACAATATAAATGATCTATTAAATATAGTATACTTCTACTAATAATAAGTAGAATGCTTATACTGAATACATACAGCATACGTATTTTTCTTTTTAAATCTCTAAATTATTCTTTAGGAGTAAATGATGAAGGTGTATTTCCCCCTCCCCCCACCCCCTTAAAAAAAGAAATGAGTTTTAAGTTGTAAGTAAAAACAAAATTGAGAGACATATATTTAGGAGACTAGAGGAATTACGCACTCTAAATGCAAATTCTGAAAGACTCTCTTTAAGTCTAAAGTCTTTTCTTCTCTATATATTACAGAAGAACGCCAAAGAAAATCGCTTATAAGATACTTAGGAAAAAAAAAATTTACTTCAGATACAAATTTTTATATTCTTTTTTCTTTCTTTTTTTTTTTAAGTATAATTTTACTTTATTAATATAGGTGGGTTTATATCATATTCATTATTTGATAATATTAAAATGCTATTGAATAATAATAGTAGTACGAATAATAATAATAATAATAATAATAATAATAATAATAATAATAATAATAATAATAATTAATAATAAAAATAATAATGTTAATAATAATAATAATAATGTTAAATTTTGAAAATTTACCCAGAAATTGATTATATACTGTAGCTCCGTCCGCAGCAATGAAAATGTCCCCTACTGGGCTTAACTTCGCCGGGTGATCGGATGGGTTATACCGTTTGACTTCACTCCGTTACTCTTTGGTTTGTTCTTTTCGCGTTTCACCTTCTCAGAGGATCTCTAGTGTACCCTCGTCTCATATTCTAGTGTCTTTGCCCCCACTATCTCTTCTCCCCTTCTCTTCACATGTTCCCACAATTTTACAAGCGCTTACTCGTAAATTACCTTTAAAAAAATGAAATGGCAAAACATGAAAACTGTTTCGAAAATACTTGGAGGGTAGCCATTCAAATAATGCCCCTCATTCACCCCTTTACCCATCATCACTTGGGAGTTGGTGGCCTCCGGTGATAGGGTTGGTGCCACCAAGACCTTGATGCCGGCATGTCCTGGTTAACGGTCTTCTTTTTTTCATTAATTTCTGCAACATTAGGCGTCACTTGTCTAATTTTCAATGAACACCATCTCTCTTCTTCTTCTTCTAGACGTCATCTCTTGTTCTTAATTGTAACTCAGGTGTTTGAAAGCTCTGACATCAAACCCACTGTTTCCTCCTACTGGCTCTATCCTTAATTTTTGACCAGATATAAACGCAATAATCTTTCTGGTTCTTCTTCCTCACACATTTTCTGGAAAATTTGCAAAACATATCAACTCTAACTTTTCTTCTTCCTCTTTCCCTCCTCTGGTATCTTCTGAAGGTACAACTTACGTTTTGCCTTCCTCTAAAGCTGAACTCTTTGCTGAAACTTTTGTCTCTAATCCAACCGTAATTTCTAATCCAAGCAGTTTCTATTCATTCAACTCCTTCTAACTCATTTATACCTAAAATTGCAATTTCTTCTACACACGTCATTTCTGCTCTCTCTGAGTTTAACACTAAGAAAGCGTACGTTTCTGATGGTATCAATCCTGTTGTTCTAAAATTTGTGCTTGCGAGCTTGCACACTGCCTTTTAAATTTTTTCGTCTATGTATATATATTTGCATGTAAGTATGTATGTGTGTATATGTGTGTTTATATATATATATATATATATATATATATATATATATATATATATATATATATATATATATATATATATATATATATATATATATATATATATATATATATATATATATATATATATATAAATATTATATATATATATATATATATATATATATATATATATATATATATATATATATATATATATATATATATATATATATATATATATATATATATATATATATATATATATTATATTTATGTATATTAACTTTATTTGGTCATTTATAATGTTATATAGACATTATCAAAGATTGAATCTTAGTAAAAATCAAACAATAAAAAAAAATATGCAATAAATAAAATAAATTAATAAATAAATAAATATTCGAAAAAAATATATATATATAAATAACAAAAAATTATTAACCCCCCTAAAAAAAGTAATAAATTTCATATCTTGTATTATGGTTTATTACTCTTAATATTTATGTATTATTTATTTCGGTAAAGAAATGAAGATTTTTTTTATTTCTTTTTTTTTATTTCTTTTGGGATTAAGATAAGAAGGAATAAAAAATCTGAGTAAAAAATCTGAATAAAAAATCTGAATATAAAAAAAGTCTGGACTTAAATCTTAAATCTGGAGGCTCGAATTCATGTAAAATTTGTTGCAGTTTATTTTGTAGGTCATTATTCTATTATGTATGTATGTATGTATGTATGTATGTATGTATGTATGTATGTATGTATGTATGTATGTATGTATGTATATATATATATATATATATATATATATATATATATATATATATATATATATATATATATATAATATATATATAATCCCTAATAATAGTTTATGAAAAACTTTTCATATAATTTTTTTATTTTTCAAGTTTTCGGAATAATTTTTTTCATCATTATTCATAGGAGAAAATCATAATAAAATTAGCATCAACTTAATTACATGTGAAAATGGCCTTGAATTTAGAGTCCTCAAATTCATAGTGAGAGAGAGAGAGAGAGAGAGAGAGAGAGAGAGAGAGAGAGAGAGAGAGAGAGAGAGAGAGAGAGAGAGAGAGAGAGAGAGAGAGAGAGAGAATAAGCCTTAAAAAATTAATTAAAAAAAAAAAAAAAAAAAAAAAAAAAAAAAAGTAAATATTTTTATTTTATTTTTATTTTTATTTTGTTGTCTCTACAAAAAACTGGAAATAGTATTAAACCGATCGCAAGTTCTTATTAAAATTTATAGAGAAATATTTTGATATTTGAATATTTTTGAAATTTCCTAAAAATGTTTTTAAAATTTTTAAAAATATTTTTAAAATTTGTAAAACATATTTTTGAATTTAAAAAAAAATATGTTTGATATATTTTAAAATTTTTGAAATGTTTTATAAATATTTTATAAATACTTAAATATTTTTGAAATAATATTTAAAAATTTTGAAATATTTTAAAAAATATATTTCTTACTAAACGAAATATAATGTTAAATTATCATTTTTAAGTGACGTAGTTTAAGAGATTCAATTTGGTATACATTTTTTTTTAAATTTATTTATTTATTTTTTTTTTTTTAGAGATTCCTAAATAAATAACATTAATAGAACTTAAATATTAAAGATTTTTGTAAATATTACCATAGATATAAATTATTAAATTATTTTTATTAGATATTTCTTTAAACAAAAAGGTAAACTGTCAATCAAGCATTTTAGAGGCATTTCATCTCTGTTTTGATTACGAAAAGGTTAACCATTATCTAAATATCTAAAAAAACTGATCTAAATATCTAAAAATATTATCTAAATATCTAAATAAAGATCGCAAATAGAAAAATAAATAACAACATTATAAAAAAATATTTTGTTTGTAAAATATTCAAAGTGAAAAAAAGGCAAATAATTTTTTTCCTAAAAAAAAACTCGATAATTTTATTCATTAATAATAATTAAAGAAAAAAAAAAAAAAAGGAAAAAGGAATATGAAAAGGAAAAAATAATTTCGAATAAATAATAACTTTTTATTAATCATAAAAATGATATAAAATATATTTCTCTGTGGTTTTTATTGTAATATTTTAATGTTTGATTATACTTATTCTCTTTGATATAGAAATCAATACATACATACATATATATATATATATATATATATATATATATATATATATATATATATATATATATATATATATATATATATATATATATATATATATATATATATATATATATATATATAAAGTTTTCTTTTTTTTTTAAAGCTTTACATACATACTGTATATATGAAGAGTATGTAATATTAATGACTAAACTCACCTACTGGTTTTAAATCATGGTAGGAACGGAATTTTTTTTTTTACAGTTAAAAAAAAAAAAAAAAAAAAATACAGTGTAAATTAATCGATTGAGTTTTGTTAGTCAAAAAAATTATTATTTTTTATTTTTTGTTTATATTTTTTATTTATTTATTTATTTATTTTTTTAACAATAAACGAGCCTCAGTGGTTTCATTTTATGTATTATAATGTGACTGAGACTCCTAGCTAAGTCAGGTCAATTAATATCTGAATATGAAAGCAGACAATATTCATTTGTGTAGACTGACAGACAGAATAAAAGGAATTTATTAATTTTATATTTATTTATTAATTTTTTGTATTTAAAATTCAATCTGACATTCTTTTTAAAATTCTTAATTAAAATAGCATCAAAGGAAGTTGCAAACGTTATTCTGAGAATAAAATTTTTTTCCATCTCATATATATATATATATATATATATATATATATATATATATATATATATATATATATATATATATATATATATATATATATATATATATATATATATATATATATATATATATATATATATATATATATATATATATATATATATATATATATATATATATATATATATATATATATATATATATATATATATATATATATATATATATATATATATATATATATATATATATATATATATATATATATATATATATATATATATATATATATATATATATATATATATATATATATATATATATATATATATATATATATATATATATATATATATATATATATATATATATATATATATATATATATATATATATATATATATATATATATATATATATATATATATATATATATATATATATATATATATATATATAATATATATATTATATATATATATATATATATAATATATATATATATATATATATATATATATATATATATATATATATATATATATATATATATATATATATATATATATATATATATATATATATATATATATATATATATATATATATATATATATATATATATATATATATATATATATATATATATATATATATATATATATATATATAAATTTTCTTTTTTCTTCTTTTTTTTTTTTATATCTCCTCCTGTGGGCAAAGGCCAGAGGCCTACCAAATTCCAAAAAACCTATCTTGGTCGATGGATGCCGACATGTCCAGATACACGGCGTTTGAAAGTATGTAAGTCAAAGAAAGTTGGGAAAACAGATAAAGGGAGTGTGTTCCAGACTTTACCATTAGAGTATATGTAAGAATGAGCTTATTGGTTATGTCTGGGGTCTGAGGGTTGGACAAAGAAAGGATGAGACTGTGTAGAAAGGCGTGTCGCACGAGCTCTTCTCAATGGAGGAGGTATGCGACGAGAGAGTTCAGAAGTGTCCATTGTAATAGCGATAGTAAAGAGAGAGTGATGCAAACAATTCGATGGGCAGAAAAGGAGTGGAGAGAGATAGTAAGAGCAGAAGGGCTGATGACACGAAAAGCCCTAGACTTCACCTTGTCAAGGAGAGCTTTATGAGTGGAATCCACAACAGATGTGTGAAACATACTCCATACAGGGGCGAACAACACCGCTATAGAGAGCAAGCAACTGGGGTGGCTTGAAGTATTTCTGAAGACGCCTCAGAACACTCAACCTCTTAGAAGCTTGATTAGAAAGAGAAGTAATGTGATCTTTCCAAAAAAGATCATGAGAAAAGGATACGCCAAGAATATTAAGAACAAATGAAGGTTTGAGTTTTGTGTTTTCGAAGAAGCTATCATAGTTTGGAAGATTTTCTCTGCTCTGCTCCAATTTGAAATTCGTGAAAGATCGTAGGATTAGTTGCTCCAACGCTACCCTCCTCGAGTCTATCAACTTCTGTTGGGAGGAACGTCTTTCAAACTGAAAGGAGTAATAAAGGGTGGAGTCATCAGCATAGGAGTGGATAAGAGATGAATTAATAGAAAGAAGGTCATTAATGAAAAGCAGAAAAAGTGTTGAGATAGGACAGAACACTGAGGAACACCACCTCTTAATAGAGTTAAAGGGTGAACGGTGGCCGTCTACAACAGCTGCTATTAAACGACCAGAAAGGAAATTAGATGGAAGATTACATTAAGAAGGGTAGATACCAAAAGAGGGAAGTTTAGAAATCAAAGCTTTGTGACATTTTCTATCGAAGGCTTTCTATATGTCCAGCGTCACAGCGAAAGATTTACCGAAATGCCGAAGAGCGGAGGACCAAGAGTCAGAGAGAAGGGAAAGAAGATCGCCAGTAAAGCTTTTCTTACAAAAGCCATACTGGGGAATCAGAGATAAGATTAGAAGAACTGAGATATTTCCAAATCTTCCTGTTAAGGGCAGATTCGAAGACTTTAGAGAGAACAGAGCTCTAAGAAAAGGGACGGTAGTTGGAAGGTTGATAGGAGTCCCATTCTTCGGCACAGACTGAATGAACGCACGTTTCCAGCAAGAAGAGAATGTTGAAGTAGAAAACCAAAGACGAAATAATTTACCAAGGCTGGGTGCTAGCTCTGAAGCACAAAATTTGAGACCATACGCTTTCTTAGGATTAAGCTCAGAGTGAGCAGAAATGACGTCTTTAGAAGAATTTCTAATTTTAGGCATAAATGAGTTAGAGAGGGTTGAAGGAGGAGGTATAGCTCCGGAATCGCCTAAGGTTGAATTAGAAGCAAAAGTTTGAGCGAAGAGTTCAGCTTTAGAAGAAGGTACAACAGCAGTTGAGCCTTCGGAAGATACTAAAGGAGGGAAAGAAGAAGAAGCAAACTTAGAGTTTACATTTTTTGCATATATATATATATATATATATATATATATATATATATATATATATATATATATATATATATATATATATATATATATATATATATATATATATATATATATATATATATATATATATATATATATATATATATATATATATATATATATATATATATATATATATATATATATATATATATATATATATATATATATATATATATATATATATATATATATATATATATATATGCCAAAACCGCATATCAAAATATTACGCAAAAAAATTGGTTAGGACGAGAGATAGAGAGGTGATATTCCACGGATTCGAGAT
>SEYY01014354.1:0-5000 GCA_009176605.1 Armadillidium nasatum | reverse complement strand
TTTTTCTGATAAATGCTGATTCACTTTCAAAGGAAGAGAGATTCTGTTAAGAGAGAAATATAGAAGAAGAAAGTACAATTCCCACAGCAGAGGTGGAATACAAAAAGACAACACTGCTATGAATGAAGAAACTTTAGCACATTTTGTGTTGGAGCACTGAATAGGTGGTAGAATGTGAGTTTTTAGTTCTCTCGAGCACGTACCAGTATATTAACAATGGAAAAGAGACAGAATGCAGACGATGAGTTTTAAAAATATGAAGTTCAATCTGTTAGAAAGTAAAATGGAGACTATTAGTCCTTTAGCCATGGTTATTCGACCTTATCCAAATAGTGGGAGGAACTGTAGTCCTTCCTCTTCACATAAGAAAAACCGGGCTCCAAACAAGAATGGAGGAGTTTCTGTATACTATATATATATATATATACCTTTTTTTTTTTTTTTTTACTTCTCACCCCTGACCACCCATGTTGAGGCGGCCACACTTCGCTAATGAAGCTTCCTGCCGCAGTCGGTTCGTCCAGAGATCTTTCAAAGAATTGATGCCCCAGAAGATTTTGGGGCGAGAGTTGGAAGGACAGGTAATAGAAAGTGTTTCACGGTCTCCGGGGCATTCCGCATCTAGTACAGGTGGGAGATGTTACCTGGTTTATTTTGAATTTGTGTTTGTAATGTTGTAGTTTGGGTGGTGCCCGCATCTCAATCTTGCAAGTGAGTTTGTAAGTGTCTTGGGAGGTTGTTGAAGTCGGGGTTTATTTCGGGGGGGGTGGTTCGTTTAGTGTGTTGTTTGGAGTCTGTTGATCATGTATGAATGTGTTAGTTGAGTGTGTATATGTTTGGTTGTTGTGGTATTGGGGGAGGAGGGGGGATGTGATTTAGGATCTGTTTGTAAAAGGCGCCGGTGGACGATGGAGGCTGTGTTAGTCTCTGTGGGGTAGGTTGGAGGAGAGTATTGTGACATGGGTGTGTGGGTAGACGTGTTTTTGCGTAAATTGGGTGCCTATCATTTCGAGGTGATCTTATGGGTAGTATTTGGTTTCGTTGTGTAGGTGTTGTTGAGGGGTTGTGCGTGTGCAGCGGTGATGGTGCGAAGGGCTTTATTTTGTGTTATTTGGAGTGTCGTTAAGTTTTGGTCGGGAGCAGAGGGTGCCAGATTGGGGAGGCATAGTTGATGGTGGGCGTATATAATTGTTTGTAGATTGCAATTGAGGTTTGTATGTTGTTGTTATGTCTGTGTTGGCCACTGTTTTGGATGTTGAGTTTTCTGTTTGCGGCTGAGGTGGTATTTTGAATGTGTTTGGAGAAAGTGAGGTGAGTGTCAAATGTTAGGCCGAGAATTTGGGGATTTGTTGAAGGGTATGGGGTGTTGTTTAGTAGGACTTGTGGGTGGGTGTTGGATATGTGTTTGTCTGTGTTATGAGGGTTATGGAGGATTTTTTTGGTGATGCCGTCATCCTGTTTTCTACTAGCCAAGTTTGGAGTTGTGTTAGGTAGTCTTGGTGAGAGTTGTTGCGGTGGAGAGGTTTTTGTGAGTGGTGGCAATAGTTATGTCGTCGGCGTATGTAGTGATGTTGGGTGAAAGCTGTTTGGGTTGTGGGAGGTCTGCTGTTATAGGTTGAATAGAGTGGGGGAGAGTATGGCTCCTTGGGGAACTCCGTTCTTATGTTGATGGTACGTGATTTAGGCCGTTTTGTTGTATTTGGGGCGGTTCTTCCTGATAGGAAGTTGGATAGCCATTTCTTAGTATTGTTGGATGTTGGATTGGAGGATTTTATGGATAAGATTATGTCGGGGACAGTATCGAAGGCTTTGTTTATGTCAATTGCTATTAATATATTTTGTGTGTGGTTATGGTTTAGTCGTTTATTATAGGTTGGAAGATGTTGGTAAGGCAGTGGTGGTGGAATGGTTGGGTTTGAAACCCGTGTTGGAAGTTTGTTGTGGAATGAAATTGGAGGATAGAATTAGGATTAGTTTTTCAAGAAGTTTTGAAGATGGGTGGATAATAGGAGTTGGGCGGTAGGAGGAGGGGTTTGAAGGGTCTTTGCCGGGTTAGTTTAGGGATGATTAATGCTTTTCCATAGGGGAGGGATATAGTTGAGTTGGATGATTTGTTGAAGATGGGTTATGTATGTATTGTGTGGATGGATAGGTGTTTTAGGTGAATATTTGATATGTTGTCTGGTTCTTTTGCTGGAGAGTTTTTGATAGTTTAATGGTGTTTTGTGTGTTTGTGGGTGTGATGGTTTAGTTGTTATGGTTTTGTTGTAGCTTTTTCAGTTTTTTGATTATTTTCCTGTTTTGAGGGTGGGTAGGTAAGCTACTTTGTTTAGCGAAATGTGTGGCCAGTAAGTTAGTGTTGTTTGGGGGTATGGGGTTTGTGTAGTGGGATTGGTTGGAGTTTCGTAGTTATTTTTTTTATACCATATATATATATATATATATATATATATATATATATATATATATGTATATATATATATATATATATATAATTATCATATTATATAATATATATATATATATATATATATAATATATATTATATATATATATATATCAATAAATAATCTACTTTAATTCATCGAATGTCTTCTACAGAAGTTAAAAATTTCTTTCTTTCTAATGATTTATTTCCTCTTTTTTTTTTTTTTTTTTTTTTTTTTTTTTTTTTTTTTTTTTTTTTTTTTAAATTGTGATTTGAGTTTTTTGGCTTTGAAATGTTATTCTCTTGAAGAGACTTTTTCAAGAATTAAGTCTCTAAATAAAAGAGAAAAATTGAAGAAAATCGAAGGAATTTTTTTCAAATGTTTCAAAAAAGTTGAAATTAAAAGTTTCTAAATTTTAGCATTTCTTTTTTAATGCTATTATTCTCTTTAAGCCCTATATATATATATATATATATATATATATATATATATATATATATATATATATATATATATATATATATAGATTTTATGTTGAAAGTTTGGAAAATTTTGTTTTTATTTCTTTAAGTTTTTATTAAAATTTTTTTTAAAAATTTAGTTCCGGTATATTATATATATATATATATATAATATATATATTTATATATATATATATATATATATTATATTATATATATATTATATATATATATATATATAATAAATTGGCCTTCGTAAAAACCGTTTACTGATGATCTTATTTCTCTTCTCTGATTCACTTTCACTCTTCGGCATTTCTGTGAATGTTTTGATATATCGAGAATTTCGACAGAGTCTGGCACAAAGCTTTGATTTCTAAACTTCCCTCTTTCGGAATCTATCCTTCTCTCAGTAGTTTTTTCTCTGAGTTTCATTCCGGTCGTTCTATAGCTGCTGTTGTAGACGGCCACCGTTCATCCTTAAAATCTATTAAGAATGGTGTTCCTCAGGATTGTCCTATCCCCAACACTTTTTCTACTTTTTATTAATGACGTTTCTATTACTTCATCACATATCTACTCCTATGCTGATGTTCCACGCTTCATTATTCCTTTCATTTGAAATTCGTCCTTCCCAGCAACAGTTAATTGACGCTTAAATGGTGGCCTTCCAGCAACTGACCTCTGATCTTTCTCGTATTTCAAATTGGGGCAAAGAAAACATGGTTGTTTTCAATGCCTCAAAACCTCAGTTCCTCCATCTTTTTACTCTACTCAACCTTCCACAAAACTACAACATCTTCGAAAACATACAACTTAAGCTTTCCTCAGGCCTTACTATTCTCTGTGTTTCTTTCTCTCGTGATCTTTCTTGGAAAGATCACATTACTTCTCTTTCTAAAAAAACTTCTAAGAGGTTTAGTGTTCTGAAGCGACTTCATGATTTTTTAACGCGACCCAAGTTGCTTTCTCTTTATAGGGGTGTTGTTCGTCTCTGTATAGAGCACACCTCACACATCTGGAGTGGTTCCACTCTACAGATCTCCTCCACAAGGTGGAGTCTAGGGCTTTTCGTATTAACAACCCTTCCAGCTCTCACTAATTCTCTCCAATTTCTTTGTCACTTAGAAATGTTTCCTCACTCTTATATATTATCGCTATTACAATGGACACTGCTCTACTGAACTCTTCTGTTATATATATGTATATTTATATAATATATATTAATAATATATATATATTATATATATATATATATAATATTATATATAGTATATATATTATATATATCCGCGCGGGTTGCGAGTTGTGAGTTGCGGGTTGCGGGTTGCGGGTCGAGGGGTTGGGATTTTGCTCTCTCTCGAAAAAATGAAAAAAAAAATAGTAACTGGTTTGTTAAATGTTACTCTCTACTTAATTATTATTTTAAAAAAAAAATTAAAAATTTAATTCATTAATTTTGAAAAAAACGTCGCTAAAATCTTTGAAAAATTTTAAAGATTTTTTTTTTTCATCTTTTAAAATCCTTTTAAATGAGACCGAAAGACAATTATGGAAAGGAAGTAATGGAATCTTTCATTAATTTTTTACAACTTTGAATCTGTTAAAACTCCTGTTTGAAATACTCTTAATATATATATATGTATATTATATATATATTATATATATTATTATATATTATATATATATATATACTATATTATTATTATATATTATATTATATATATATATTATAATAAATCATTAATAGTCTCTACTCCTGCCAATAAATGTTTATTACAAACTTCTCTTACAAAAACATTTCTTATGAAATTTATTTTGACATTATAATTCTTCTCTGAAAACGAAACATGGTTGCTGTTCTCCAAGTCATATTCGAGGAATTCTCACACTTTCCCACTCCCAACCCTCCCAACCCTCCCAACCCCCAGTCCATTATTTTTTCTCCCACTCTCAATCAGCCAAACACCCTCTTTACTCCACCCACCCCCTTTTGTTTCACTAATTAGATATGACATTGAAGAGACTCCACTAAAGTGAAATTGGATTTTGTTCGTTCTTCAATTAATTATAGCAAGGTAAGTAATTTAATGAATGACGAGATTATTTA
>SEYY01014352.1:22500-25660 GCA_009176605.1 Armadillidium nasatum | reverse complement strand
TTTTAACATTTTGAGAAACAAGTGTTTTAAAAATTTTTGTTTTGTACCTAGATCTAAAAAGGTTGCAATTGTATAAGCATCATCATTTTCCAGGTTTTCAAATCTGTCGTTCATCTCCTTCATTAATGTTTCAGTCATCCTTGAAACTCCTTAGACTTAATACATTTGTTAACACACTTTCAATGTTGAAACAAGTGGTATCACATCTGACAAACATGATTCAGCTGAACTTATAGTCTTTGTTAATTCTTCAAAAAGCTTAAGGATATTAATACAATTATTTAAAATGTCATTTTCGTCAGCTGTTAGAGGCTTTATTTTGTGCTGCTTGAAGCATAAAGGCAAATGCCTCATTAATTTCGCTATCCTCTCAAGCATATGCAAACTACTATTCCAAAGTGTTTGAATATCTTGCATGACAGAAAGTGGACGAACATTTAATCTTGTTTGTAATTTCTTCAGCTCATTTTGGGCTACAAATGAGTGTTAAAATGCGTAGCAATTAACCTACATTTGGTTATTAAATCGGATACACATTTTTGACTCATAATGGAATTTTGAACTACTATCTGAAGTTTGGTGTGCAAAGCAATCTACATTTTTCACTCTTGCCAGAGAAAGTGCTTTTTTTATATTTGTGCCCGAATCCCTGACTACGCAGTGCACTTCATTTAATGAAATCTTCCATTTTGTCAGCAGCTTTTCAAATACAGTTTCAAGATAGTCGCCTGTATGGCGCTCAGAAAGAGGTTCTGCATTCAATACAAAGTTTTGCCTTTGAAAGTTTTTATCGATTGCATGATACGTGAGGGATAAAAGAGAAACTCCAGATGTGCTGTCAGACCATTCATCAATTGTAAATGATCCATTGAATGTATAAATTAGGAATGATACAGTTGATTCTATTTTACTTGCTACCGACGAATACATTTCCTCACATATCAAGTCTCAGTAAAACTTTCTTTGCTTTAGCACATACTGTGGTGAAGCTTCTTCCATCAATCTTTGAAAGCCTAAATCTTCTACATGAGTGAATGGCAAATCAACTAAAACTATCATTTCAGCAATTTTATTATCCATTGATTTTGATTTGCTATCATTTTTATCTCATTTTTTCATATTTCCTAAACTTTTAATAATTGTTTGTTGCTTAGTTTTTCTTCAAAACTATCCGCGTATGCGGATGTGGTTGCGGATATCCAATTGCGGATATCCGCGGATGCGGATATTGGAAAAATGATGCGGATATCCGCAGTTGCGGATGCGGATGCGGATATCCGGTCCACTCTATATATATATATATATAATATATATATATATATATATATATATATATATATATATATATATATATATATATATATATATATATATATATATATATATATATATATATATATATATATATATATATATATATATATATATATATATATATATATATATATATATATATATATATATATATATATATATATATATATATATATATATATATATATATATATATATATATATATATATATATATATATATATATATATATATATATATATATATATATATATATATATTATAATATATATATATATATATATATATATATATATATATATAATATATATATATATATATATATATATATATATTATATATAATATATATATATATATATATATATATATATAATATATATATATATATTAGAGGTGGACCGGATATCGCATCCGCATCCGCAACTGCGGATATCCGCATCATTTTTCCAAATATCCGCACCGCGGATATCCGCATTGGATATCCGCAACCACATCCGCATACGCGGATAGTTTTGAAGAAAAACTAAGCAACAAACAATTATTAAAAGTTTAGGGAATATGAAAAAATGAGATAAAAATGATAGCAAATCAAAATCAATGGATAACAAAATTGCTGAAATGATAGTTTTAGATGATTTGCCATTCACTGATGTAGAAGATTTAGGCTTTCAAAGATTGATGGAAGAAGCTTCACCACAGGTTGTCCTAAAACAAAGAAAGTTTTACTGAGACTTGATATGTGAGGAAATGTATTCATCGGTAGCAAGTAAAATAGGATCAACTGTATCATCCCTAATTAATACATGCAATGGATCATTTACAATTGATGAATGGTCTGACAGAACATCTGGAGTTTCTCTTTATCCCTCACGTATATGCAATCGATAAAAACTTTCAAAGGCAAAACTTTGTATTGAATGCAGAACCTCTTTCTGAGCGCCATACAGGCGACTATCTTGAAACTGTATTTGAAAAGATGCTGACAAAATGGAAGATTTCATTAAATGAAGTGCACTGCGTTGTCAGGGATTCGGGCACAAATATAAAACAAGCACTTTCTCTGGCAAGAGTGAAAAAATGTAGATTGCTTTGCACACCAAATTCAGATAGTAGTTCAAAATTCCATTAAGAGTCAAAAATGTGTATCCGATTTAATAACCAAATGTAGGTTAATTGCTACGCATTTTAACACTCATTTGTAGCCCAAAATGAGCTGAAGAAATTACAAACAAGATTAAATGTTCGTCCACTTTCTGTCATGCAAGATATTCAAACACTTTGGAATAGTAGTTTGCATATGCTTGAGAGGATGAGTGAAATTAATGAGGCCATTTGACTTTATGCTTCAAGCAGCACAAAATAAAGCCTCTAACAGCTGACGAAAATGACATTTTAAATAATTGTATTAATATCCTTAAGCTTTTGAAGAATTAACAAAGACTATAATTCAGCTGAATCATGTTTGTCAGATGTGATACCACTTGTTTCAACATTGAAAGTTGTGTTAACAAATGTTATTAAGTCTAAGGGAGTTTCAAGGATGACTGAAACATTAATGAAGGAGATGAACGACAGATTTGAAAACCTGGAAAATGATGATGCTTATACAATTGCAACCTTTTTAGACCCTAGGTACAAAACAAAAATTTTTAAAACACTTGTTTCTCAGAATGTTAAAATCAAATTAGGATGCTTATCCGATGAGACGATGGAAACAGCTAAAATAACGCCTTTCAAGAAAAAGAAAAGCTCTCAGATACAAAAGAAACAAAATCTGTTAGCTTAAGCATTGCTAAATCAATGAAAGATCTTCTAGCTTCCAGCAGCGATGAAGAATCACAGTC
>SEYY01014352.1:15000-17500 GCA_009176605.1 Armadillidium nasatum | reverse complement strand
ATATATATATATATATATATATATATATATATATATATATATATATATATATATATATATATATATATATATATATATATATATATATATATATATATATATATATATATATATATATATATATATATATATATATATATATATATATATATATAATATATATATATATATATATATCCATACCAAGGTAATTACAGGGCAGTAATAAGACAATAACAAAGAATTAAAATGGCAGTCATATAGCCATAAAAAGCGTTTTTATATTTACTTCTTAACAATAGTCTCAATTTCTATAAATATTTTCTTTTTTTCACAAATTTATTTCTCTAAATATGTTATTTGTTTTCATCTACAAATCTACAGTAATTTTGTTTTACGAGATCTTCAATAATCTTATTTATCTAGATCTATAATAATCTTGTTTATCTAGATCTACAAGAATATTGATAATCTAGAACTGACCTCTTTATTTTTTTATCCAGTATTGCAATACTGTATCTTATAATTCCATTTGAACTTTGAGCCTGTCTTGGACTCTGAATAAGTTTCTTATTTAATCATTTTTCTAACAAGTCTTCACATTGCAATTGATGTCTCCTACTGAAGTCAAACTTTCTGTTTTTTAAATATTAATAGATTATATATATATATATATATATATATATATATATATATATATATATATATATATATATATATATATATATATATATATTATATATATATATATATATATATATATTAGGCTTAGTACCGTTTCCTCCTTCACTGCGAGAGGGGGTCAAGTATTGACAACACAACCTACAGTTTTTCTCAAAAAGATAGGTGTTGACATTCCTTTACAACTTTTCGACGAGTCCTTTTGCAGGACTAAATAATTCCAATTTCAGAAAACTGCAATCTCTGGTAAAAAATAATATTGAAATTGAAATCACATAATTTTCCTATCAATATGAATTAATTTTCAAAATAGTAAATACATTCTTCTATGACTTTTGTTGCTTCTCACCATTTTTTTATAGTTAATTTTATATTTTTAATTTTAATTTTCAACAAAATTCAATTTTCGTATATTTTCCAATTGCACTACTTCACAAGTCACTCTGGGGTCACCAATTTTGCATATGTGTATTTGATAGGATTATTAGATTACAAAACAGTCATAATAACCTTATAACGTTTATTTCCTGAACTTAAGAAATAAACCTAAAATTACAGTAAAAAACTTAATAACGGTTCAGTGATTTATTATAATATCCTTTACAGGAACACATGCAAAGCTAATTACTAAAGTAAAGAATTAGTTATTCACCAACTCAAAATACTTAAAAACCTGTAATAATTGAGATTAAAGCCTAGTAATTATTCCTCTATTTTCTAACCTTTTTCTGACACACAAGGAGGATCTTCAGAAACATCTTCTTTACCTTTAACAACCACCTTATTTAGTAAATTCTTTCAGCTTCTTCGGCATCGCTTCAATTCAAGAAAAAAAATGGCTTTATGTAGATACACTGACTAATTTGGAGATTTCTATCACCAGCATTTTTTACACATGGCACATTTATTTTAATTATAATCGCCATTATTTACAGCAAAATAAACCTTTAAGAACACAATTAAGAATCAGCAATATAATATTATTTATAAATTATATAATATTATTTATAAATTATATTAATGAAATTAAACATATATAATATATATATATATATATATATATATATATATATATATATATATATATATATATATATATATATATATATATATATATATATATATATATATATATATATATATATATATATATATATATATATATATATATATATATATATATATATATATATATATATATATATATATATATATATATATATATATATATATATATATATATATATATATATATATATATATATATATATATATATATATATATATATATATATATATATATATATATATATATATATATATATATATATATATATATATATATATATATATATATATATATATATATATATATATATATATATATATATGTGTGTGTAAATGATATTCTTATCATCAACAAAATAATACAAAGTATAATACAAACAAAATAATAGCATTTATAATGACCAATTTCGCAGCAAATCTGTGGGAAGATTGACACATTTCCTGAACTCCTGTCCTTGGAAGGATGTAAATTTGACATGAAAAATTACGGTTTGAAATTAATTGGTAACATGAAAGAAAAACTTGAATGTAAACTAACGGTGGATTAAATAATTGCACTGCATAAATATTACGAAAGTTGTAGAGATGTAAAAAGAAGAAGAACGATTCATTCTTATAAAGAAAACATTAATCAGTGACGTGCGTGCACTAGCTAATAATAATAATAATAATGATAATAATAATAATAAAAATAATAAAAAGATTGATAATAATAATAATAATAAAAATAATAAAAAAGATGAGAATATATATAATATATATATATAATATA
>SEYY01014352.1:0-2500 GCA_009176605.1 Armadillidium nasatum | reverse complement strand
CATTAAGAAAAAGAGATGATGCCTAAAGATAAAACTATGACTTCCCTTTATATTTCTTATTTTAATATAATCATTAATCTTTTTCTTATCTGTTATAAGCTTTGGCCTCTGTCTGGTTAAACTGCTTAAAGATATTAGCTTCGTACGCGACACAGCGACGTACAAAGATACCAAAATGTTTTATTCATATTCCTACTTTAATGCTTTGGTAAAAAGGAAACATTTATGTTATTATTGCAATTATATTGATTGACTTAGTGATTATTTAATCATCGAAATGGGAAAGGGCACTCATGCATATAATTAAGAGCAAAACTTCTAGATAGGTTGTACTGATATATATATATATATATATATATATATATATATATATATATATATATATATATATATATATATATATATAATATATATATAATATATATATAATATATATATATATATATATATATATATATATATATATATATATATATATATATATATATATATATATATATATATATATATATATATATATATATATATATATATATATATATAGGGTTGGCCGACGCACCGGGTGCGGTGCGGTGCGGTGCGGTGCGTGGTGCGGTCATTTTGGTGCGGTGGTGCGGTGCGCAGCATATTTTCAGCAACCCGTGCGGAGCGGTGCGGTGCGAAAGAAAAATAAAAGTGCGGTGCTGTGCGGTGCGCAAAGGAAAATTAACGGTGCGGTGCGTGCGGTGCGGTGCGGTGCGTGGTGCGGCCTCTGGTGCTCACCGCACCGAAGTTGATGTATACTGCGATGATCATTTGTTCGTCAGATATATATAATATATATAATATATATATATATATATATATATATATATATATATATATATATATATATATATATATATATATATATATATATATATATATATATATATATATATTATATATATATATTGAAACTGTTCATATTTTCAAGGTATCCTGACAGAAGAGTTAAAGTTACTATCTTTATTACCTTTCCTCACTTCCTCTCGAAATTCCTTGACAAAAAACTGAAAAATGACTGTACAAAGACGTGTCACACTAGCCTATTTCATTGAAGGAGGTTGCGACTGTAGAGCTCAAAAGAGCAGAGCTGGTTGCAATGAGCTATAGTATGGAGAATAACACAGAAATTTGACGTGCACAAAGAGTTTGGAGAGAATTAGTAAGAAAGAACTGATAAGACTAAAAGACAGACTCCATCTTTTCAAAAGCATCATGAGTGAACCATCCCAGATGTGCGAAACTGAAAACAAGACATCTGTGAAAAGTAGACAAATTTCGAAAGAGCCCCAAACATTAAACATCATAGAAGCTTGTTTTCATAGAGAATATTGTAATCCTTTAAAGAAAGATTATTAGAAAAAGAAATAGCGAGAATATTAAGGACAGACGAAAGTTTGATTTCTGTAAAATTGTATCGAGTAGAAAGATAGAGGATCAGGGTTTTGATGATTAAAAATTCGCATGTTTTCTCTATCCTCTGCGAGAAAGAGCAAAGGTTGACTACTCCAGGTCACTCTCCTAGCGTTAATTAATTGCTGATTGAATATATATATATATATATATATATATATATATATATATTATATATAATATATAATATTATATATATATATATATATATATATATATATATATTATTCCTCCGGCGGGCTGAGCCTAGCAAATTCCGCCGGAACTGGAAAAATCCTATCTTGACCGAAGGAGACCAACAAAGAATGCAAGTCAAAGGAATTGAGAAAACAGATAAAAGAAGTGTGTTTAGACTTTACCATAAGTATATAACAATGAGCATAGCGGTTAGTCTTGGTTCGGAGAAGATAGATAAAGGATGAGATTGTGTAGAAAGACGTGTCACACGAGCTCTTCTCAATGGTGGAGATATGCGACGAGAGAGTTTAGAAGAGCAGTGTCCGTTGTAATAGCGATAGTAAAGGGGTGATGCAACAATTCGACGGGCAGATAGAGATTGGAGAGAGTTAGTAAGAGCAGGAGAGTTGGTGAGACGAAAAATCCTAGACTCCCCCTTCTCGAGGAGAACTGTATGAGTGGAACCACCCCAGATGTGCGAAGCGTACTCCATACAAGTACGAACAACACCCCTATAGTGTTGAGAATTAAAGAAATGCTCCGCCTCAGAACATCCAATTCTTAAAAGTTTGTTTAGAAAAGAAATAGTTTGATCTTTCCAAGAAAGATCATGAGAAAAAGAAACACCAAGAATATTAAGGAGAGATGAAGGTTTGAGTAGTGTGTTTTCGAAGAAGACATCATAGCTGTGTGGAAGATTGTGTCGAGTGGAGAGATGGAGAAACTGAGTGTTTGAGACATTGAAAACAACCATGTTTTCTCTGTCCCAATTTGAAATACATGAAAGATCAGAGGTTAGTTGCTCCAAGGCTACCCTTCTCGAGTCTATAAAACTTGTTGGGAGGGACGTTTTCAACTGGAAAGAAAGGGGTGGAGTCATCAGCAC
>SEYY01014351.1:0-16918 GCA_009176605.1 Armadillidium nasatum | reverse complement strand
TAGAATATCGTGTTACACCAACGTGTTCTCAATGGAGGAGAAAAGCAACGGGATAGTTCAGAAGAGCAGTGTCCATTGTACTAGCGACTGGATATAGTGAGTTACGCAGAAGTTCTACGGGCAGAAAGAGACTGGAGAGAATTAGTGAGAAAGGAAGAGTTCTTAAGACGAAAAGCCAGACTCCACCTTGTCAAGGAGAGCTGTGTGAGTGGAACTACTCCGAATGTATGAGGCGTATTCCTTACAGGGGAGAACAACACCCCTATAAAGATAAAGCAACTGGATTGACGTAAAAAAATCACGAATGCGCAACAGAATACTCAACCTATTAGAAGCTTGTTTAGAAAGAGAAGTAATGTGATCCTTCCAAGAAAGACCACTAGAGATTATTAAGGACAGATGAAGGCTTGAGTTGCGTGTTTTCGAAGATGTTATAGTTTTGTAGAAGATAGTCTCGAGTAGAGATATGGAGGAATTGAGTTTTTAAGGCATTGAAAAAAAACAATGTTTTCTCTTCCTCTTCCTCAATTTCTTCCTCAGATATTCCAAGTCAACCTTTCTAGTGTCAAATAACTGTTGCTGGGAGGGGCGCCTTTCAAACTGAAAGGAGTAATGATTGGTGAGATCATCAGCATAGGATCGGATAGATGATGAAGTAATAGAGAGAAGATTATTAATGAAAAGTTTAAAAAGTTTTTGGGGATTGGACAGAATAAAGAGGAACACCACTATTAGCAGATTTAAAGTATGAACGGTGGCCGTCTAAACAGCAGCTATAGATCGATCAGAAAGAAAATCAAAGAGAAGGATAAATTCTGAAAGAGGGAAGTTTAGAAATTAAAGATTTGTACCAGTCCCTATCGAAGGCTTTCGAAATATCCAGCGCGATAGCAAAAGATTCACCGAAATGCTGTAGAGTGGAAGACCAAGAGTCAGAGAGAATAGAAAGAGATCACCAGTACAGCGTTTCTTATGTAAGTCATACTAGCGATCAAAGATAAGATTTGAAGAATTGAGATGCTTCCAATTGAGATTTGAAAACTTTAAAAAGAACGCCGCTCCTCGAAGCATCTCTGAGGCTGCTTTGAGTTTAACCTTTTTTTTTTACAAAGGTATTTCACGAGTAAGCGCTTGTAAATTTGGAACATGAGAAGGAAGTAGGGGGAAGGAGAAGTGGGAGCATAGACACTCCAATATGAGTCGAGGGTACATTAGAGACCCTCTGAGAAGGTGAAAAGCGAAAAGGAACGAACCAAAGGGCTAGGAAGTGAAACGAAATGGTCTAGATTCTAGACCATACTGTCACTCCTCGGAGTATGCCTAATAAAGGGTACTTGCATCGCTTTGGACGGCGCTACGTTCTCCCCTACACACACACACACACACACACACACACACACATATATATATATATATATATATATATATATATATATATATATATATATATATATATATATATATATATATTATATATATCATATATATATATAATATTATACTAAAATAAATTAAAGAAAAAAAAAAAAAAAATTAAAATAAAAATAAAATATTTAAGAAAAAAAAAAAAAAAAAAAAAAAAAAAAAAAAAAAAAAAAAAAAAAAAAAAACAATTTTTTTGCATTTGAAAAAATAAACTTTTAGTGGAAAACAACATATAATGTTCGGGAAACAAAATTATCGCGAAACAGCGTTTCAAAATATTACTAATATTAATAAAAAAATAACAATTTAATTAAGCCAAAGGGACGAAAAAAATCTGGTATCGGTATCGGCCATTTTTAGCCGATACTGATACCGATACCTGAGCGTTCGATACCGATACCGATGCCGATACTGCCGATACCGATACCGATACTTCACTCCATCCCTAAAAAATAATATATATATATATATATATATATATATATATATATATATATATATATATATATATATATATATATAGTGCGTGCGTGTGTGCGCGCGCGCGCGTTCAATTTATCCCTGATACACAACTTGGGATAATACAAATTCTGAATTGACCACTGCTCTGATAAGGTATGTGATGAAGCCATATTTCGATGTCACGTGACATCATGACATCATACTAATACGAAAAAGAAGTTAATTTGGTAACCGTAATTATTTAATTGTGAAAATATTATGCAATAATGGATGATCTCAACAATGACAAAAGTGTGACAGAATGATTATGCAATCAAGTAATAAATTATTTTAATTTACAATATATTAAAGAAAAATAAAGAAAAAAAAGTTGGGCTTAAATAAAATGTTTTTTCTAATGAATGATCCACTATAGTGTCATTGTACAGTGTTGGATTTCAAATGTTATAGATCGAGGTTTTGAATTCATGTTTCAATAGACCTGAGTTTAAATTCTGGGTTGGGAATGTTGGAAATTCAATTTTCACTCAATAGATGGTGGCACAGTGAAGAGAAGAAAAAAGGTGGATAAATTTCAAAGTGGCGGGAAACGACGTGGTCAAGAAAAAATTCAAAATGGTGGCGAAGCCATGTGGTCAAGGAAATTCAAAAAAAAAAAAAAAAAAAAATGTCATCAAGAAAAATTCAGATGGTGATGGAACCAAGTGGTCAAGAGAAGTCAACAATGATCGTGAACCTTCACGCGCATATGTGCCTTATCTTCAATGATAGCTGTCGCTGACACTGGCACTGTCAAGAGATGTCAAAGGGAAAGATGCCACGTAGTGCGGTGGGAAAAATGTCAAACTGTCAACAACAAAAAAAAATAAAATAAAAAAAAAAAAAAGGGGGGGCCAAGCTTAAGGAAATGGTGTGAAACAGAGTCGAAGCTTAAGGAACATAGGAAAATAGAGACAGTAAGAAGCCACAAGGGCCTATCGAGACTGTCCCTGTCCAAACAAATAATAAATAATATCAATACTAATACATGCACGAAAGACTAGGTCTATCCTATCCCTAGTTATCAGTTCATTCATGCAAAGATAAAAATAAAACTAAGCCCAATTATACATGCAATATTCAATGAACCATCACCCACTACAAAAAAAAAAAAAAAAACTGCCCGTTAGGCTTAGTCATAGGTTGATCTGATCTAAAAATTCATATATACCCGCCAATTTGGCTTAGTCAAGTTATATATATAATACCTAAACCATCCATATATCTATCTAGCCCCCTTTTAAATTTGACAAGAGAATCACAGTCAACAATCTCTTGTGGCAAGTCATTCCAAAAATTAACAACTCTATTACTGAAAGAGTATTTTCTTAGATCGAGATGGCATGGCTTCTTTTTAATTTTCTTATTATGTCCTCTAGTTACTCTTCCACTGGTCCACTATAAAGTATTTTTCAATCTCTGTATTACTGTCAGATGCAAATATTTTGTAAACTTGTATCATATCCCCTCTGAGAAATCTCCTTTTTCAACCGAGAACATTCCTAACTCCTTCAACCTCTCTTCATAGCTCTTATTTTCAAAGCCAGAAATCATCCTTGTTGCTCGACGTTGTACTCTTCTCCAGCATATCTATGTCTTTTCTTAAATGAGGAGCCCAAACCTGTGCACAATACTCTAATGCTGGCCTAACATAGCTATTATATAGCTTGCTTATAACCTCTTTGCTCTTGTAAACTACATTGCGATTAATTATACCTAACATCTTATTAGCTCTATTCCTTGCTTCCAAACATTGATCACCCACCTTCAGATTACTGCTAATAATCACACCTAAATCCTTTTCTTGGTCCACAGTCTCAAGCCAACTCCCCATTCATTTCATAATTAAATCCTTCATTTGAGTAACCTACATGAAGAACTTTACATTTTTTACTATTAAAGTTCATTTGCCACCTCTCTGCCCAACCAAGAAGTCTATCTAGATCACCTTGAAGCTTTATGCATCCATCATTATTATTACTTACTGAGGTGACCACTTTGGTATCATCTGCAAACTTAGAAACCTTACATTTAAGACCTTTGTCTAAATCATTTATATAAATAAGGAACAAAGTGGTCCCAGCACAGAACCCTGTGGGACCCCCACTCTTCACCGTTTCCCATAATGACTTATTACCATTAAGTAATACACACTGCCTTCTGTTCTTTAACCACTCTTTAATCCAATTGTGTACCATTCCATCTATACCACAACTGTGACAACTTTTGCATCAGCCTAACATGGGGTACCTTATCAAAAGCTTTGCTAAAGTCTAAATATATGACATCAACTGGATCACCCCTGTCTATACATTCAGTAATATATTCCATAAATTCTAGTAGATTTGTCTGACATGATCTACCCTTTCTAAAGCCATGCTGGGAGTTATATAGTATCTTGTTATCATCTAAATGCTTCTCTATATGACTTTTCAGTAACTTTTCCAAAATTTTCACAACCAGAGATGTTAAACTAACTGGCCTATAGTTCCCTAAATCTTCCTTACTAGAACTTTTTTAAAAATGGGCACCACATATGCCATTTTCCAGTCCTCAGGTACCTCTCCAAAAGCAATAGATCGCTTAAAAATCAAAATACAGTGCCTTTGCAATACTGCTACTCCCCTCTTTTAGAATTCTACCATACACACCATCCGGACCCGCTGCCTTATTTGGGTCAATATGTTCTAGTAAAGATTTAATTTCATTTAACTCAATTTCAAATGCTGTACACCTATTCATTACATGTATACTAGAACTATTAGTCTCTAAACTGCTATCCAACCTTTCCTCAGTAAACACTGATGCAAAATAAGCATTGAAAATATTAACCAATTCCTTATCTGAACTTACTAAATTCCCATCAATTTTAATTGGGCCAATTTTCTTATCCTTGCTTTTAAATTTATAAAAGCTAAAAAACTTTTTCAGGTCTTTATTACTGTTTCTTGCCAAATTAATTTCTGCCATTCTCTTTGCTCTTCTTATTGACTGGTTAAGTTCATTCCTAATTCTCTTATAATGTTCCAAATCTTCCTCCCTGCTCCTACCTTTGAATATTTTAAAACATCTACGCTTTTCACTGATTTTCTCTTTTATCTCTCTACTCCACCAATTAGGTTTTCTATTTGCCACCCTAATAGGTTTATCTTTAAAACACACAGACTGAATGGTAGCCAATATTTGCTTGAAGTATTCCCACATGATGAAACAATTTTGACCATTAAACTCCTTATCCCAGTCAAATTCATCGAGCATTGCTCGGAATTCTGCTAAAATCTCCGTTTCTGAAATCTAATATCTTTTCCCTATTGACTTGCAATTTGGGCCCAGACCTCACATTCCAGTTAAATCTAATAATATAATGATCACTAGCTCCTAAAGTCTCCCCGACTTCGACATCATTCACCATATTTTCATCATTTGTTAATATTAAATCTAACAATGCTGCATGCCTTGTCAGTTCTTGGACCATCTGACTCAAAAAGTTGTATAGAATACAATTTACAAATACTGAACTTCTATTAACTATACTACTCAAAGTATTCCACTCAATGTCTGGAAAATTAAAATCACCCATTATGACTATCCCTTTTACATTATTTTGACACGCTACCTTGATTTCCTTCACCATTTCTTCATCTAATACTTGACTCTGATCAGGAGCTCTATAAAATACTCCTATCCTGTATGATTTATTATACATAAGAATATCTACCCACAGAGATTCCACATCCTGATTTGTTTTAATGTCAGCTATTAACACTGATTCAATATTGCTTTTAACATAGAGTGCTACACCTCCACCATTCCTTCCTCTACGTTGGTATAGGTAAAATGAGTATCCTTCTATTTCATATTCCTGTAGGGAGTCTCCGTAAAATGCCTCATTAACCCATGCTTCAGTAATGCAAATAATGTTGAGATTCTCCTCTATAATATAACTTATCAACTCATCTTTTTTGTTTCTAAGGCTCTGAGCATTTGTGTAAAAACATTTCATACTAAACATGTCCTTATATGTATCCTTTCCATCTTGATTTCTAGTAATGTCTCCATTTTTATTAATAGGCCCATATTGTAAAGCACCTCTATTTTTATTCATACCACCACCAATCCCACCACCAGTATTAAAATCACCATCTCCACAACTAGCAGTGCCAATATTATGCCCTTCACCCCTATCCTTACCTAGTTTCCCGGCAGACATCTCTCCAGCCTGTAACTTAGAAGCTGCACACCCTCTCGACTAAGGTGAACTCCATCTCTTGCAAACAGATTCTTGTCCTGAAATTCTTCCCAGTGATCCAAAAATCCAATATTCTCTGATAAACATAAATTCCTAACCCTTTCATTTACACCAAAGGCCCTACTTTCCCATTCTAGTCCTGCTCCCAACCTAGGTAATATATATCCTGACACTATGCATTTCCTACCACTTTCAGTCTTTCAATCAAATTCTTATAGCTTGCTATCAGTTCCTCTGACATTCTATAACCTATATCATTTGTTCCAACATGGACAATCACTCTTGCATTCACATTTGTATCTGTAATCTCCCTATCTATTCTGTCCACATATATCATTTACTTGTGCACCTGGATAACATACTCTCATTCATTTCCTTTTATCCGTATTTCTAAAAGTCCTATCTAAATATCGTATCTGAGAGTCACCAATCAGTAATGCCTCAGTCTTCCTCTTGGGAAACCCTGACATCACAACTGGCCACTTCAGATTCCTCCCCATCAGAAAGACAGCTAAACCTGTTTCTGCAGGTCACAGGTCTAGTGTCCCTCAAGATCCTAATTTTTTTACTTCTATTCTCTACAACACACCATCTATCTGCAGTCCTATCTGCCTCTATAGCCCTCCCCCTCTCAAATTCCTGCCTAGGTGAGTCACTAGGTCTACTTACCCCCATTACCTTACTATTAGCCTGCCCCCTCACCACTTCTTGCCTACATGAGCCCTTAGTCTCAACTGAGCCACTACTAACCACCTTCTTCCTAACACTACCCTCCCTTCTCAACTCAGATACCCATTTACTAAGCCTACCAACTTCTAGTTGCAAAGATTCAGACCTTTCATTCTTTTTTATCTCATCCAAATCCTCACTTATCCTTTCAATCTCCTTTCTTATCAACACATGTTCAGCTTTCAGCATACAGACAGTACACTCACTAACATGTTCTCTTCTCACAGTCCCACAAATGCCACAATCCACATAATACTCATATTATTGTACTATGCTATTGGAGTTATACTATATTGTTACAAAGGCCTAGCTTTAATGCTATTAAAGTTATACTATATTTTTACAAAGGCCTAACTTTAATCAAGAGCTCTAAGCAATAATCTAACCTTCTCAAATATCCTAAATGAACAACCAATATAACTACCTTAGGCCTAGTTTAGCCTAAGTTTTGAAAATATACCCTAGGGCTATCAGAAAACCAAATCTGAAAAACTGGGTAGGCCCACTGCCAGCCAGACAATCCAATTAAAATATTTGAATTTAACCAGAAATTAAATAATTTTTACTAGAAATTAACCAACTTTACAAAAATCAAAACAAAAATATACTTAGGCTGAATATATTAAATTCTTGATAATATTCTAAGGATTAGGCCCACCCTAGCCTTTAGTTATTTACTTAATTCTAAGAAATTCAAGAAATCACACCTTATTATTAAATTAATAATCACCACTATTAGCAATACAAAAAAAAATATATATCACCCAACAATATAACTTAAAAATATAAAATATCTTAAAAATAAAACAATTTGTACAAGTACAATAAAAAGAGCACTTGGAAACACAACCTTCTCTTTTTCCAAATGGAAATGGTGTGAAACAGAAAAGCCTAAGGAAATGGTATGAAACTGAGGTGAACCTTAAGAGATTAAGGTGATTAATTAAGTGTGATAATTACTGGATTAAGGGTTTATCCACATTAATTTGGGAATTATCTGGACTAAAAAAGTCTCAGGAAAGAGCATGAGGCAGATTTTCTCATTTCCACTTTGCGTCACTGTCATTGCCATCAATACGGTCCACTCACTCACAATAGATATATATATATATATATATATATATATATATATATATATATATATATATATATATATATATATATATATATATATATATATGTCAGAGATTTGTTCCTATGGAACCTTATATAGATTAAAAAGCAAATTGCAAAGCAGATTGATAGTGACATCGTAATGAATTGCAATAACGATGACAATTATGTAAGCAATTAAATTAAACAGATCAATTTACATAAAGCAACTACAATGATAATAATAATAATGACGTTTCGGATTTTGCTAAATCCATTTTTACAAATAATTTTCTGAAATCACAGATAACATAAATTAGTTAAGTAATAAATATGTAAATGCACATTTAAAACTATGGTAACACAATATAAATAATAGTATAAATAAATAGTATAATGTTGTGTCGGCGTATATTGTAAAGAGAAGAGGGACTATAAAAGATGTTGAGACTCATTAATAAGCGATGAATAAGAGTCTCGTTGGTTGTTAGTTATCTGTGATTTCAGAAAATTAATTGTGAAAATGGATTTAGCAAAATCCGAAACCTCATTATTATTATTATAATCATCATTGTAGTTGCTTTAGTAAATTGATCTGTTTAATTTAATTGCTTAACATAATTGTCATCGTTATTGCAATTCATTACGATGTCACTATCAATCTGCTTTGCAATTTGCTTTTTAATCTATATAAGGTTCCATAGGAACAAATCTCTGATATATATATATATATATATATATATATATATATATATATATATATATATATATATATATATATATATATATATATATATATATATATATATATATATATATATATCTATTCGTCATATATTATATATATATATATATATATATATATATATATATATATATATATATATATATATATATATATATATATATATATATATATATATATATATAAAATTGAAATTGTTCATATTTTTCAAGGTATCCTGACAGAAGAGAGAAAGATTTTTATTTTTTTTATTTTTTTTTTTTTTTTTACACTTTACCACCACTCACGGTCAAAGCCCTATTCAAGGAGGGGGTGTTAAAAGAATAAAAACAAAAGCAAAAGAGCAGAAAACCAAAAAATGAAAACCACCCTAACAGAACCCACCTAACGCAAATTTCTTAGGTGAGCGCAGACGCGGGCTTTAAAGAAATTGAGATTAAATGCGGAGGGAAATACAGAAGATGGAAGAGAGTTCCACAAAACAGAGGTGGCAGGAAAGAAAGAGGCACCACAGCGGACAAGCCTGGAGTTGCCTATGTCCACGCAAAATTGATGCGCGGACATTGCACCCCTTGTGCTACGAGGACGCCGTAAAGGTGGAGGTACGCGGGTGGATAGTTCCCTCGAGCATTTGCCGCTGTAGTACCTATAGAAAAGAGACAAGGCACCAACATCACGTCGCAAAATATATAATAATATACATAAAATATATATAAGATATATAGCTTTATTCCACCTTACTCACTTCCTCTCGAAACTTCCTTGACAGAAAAATGAAATAGACTGTAGAAAGATGTGTCTCACTAATTTGTTTCATTGAAGGAGGTATGCGACAGTAGAGTTCAAAAGAGTAGTGCTGGTTGTAATGAGCGATGGTATCGAAAGTAGCAGAAATTTGACGTGCGCAAAGAGATTGGAGAGAATTAGTGTGAAAGAACTGATAAGACGAAAAAACTTAGGCTCCATCCTTTCAAAAGCGTCATGATTGGAACCATCTCAAAAGTGAGAAACGTACTCCATAAAGTGAAAACAAGACACCTGTGAAAAGTAAAAAAAAATTCGAAGGAGCCCCAGAACATTAAACATCATAGAACCTTGTTTTTATAGAGAAGTATTGTAATCCTTTAAAGAAAGATTACGAGAAAAAGAAATACCAAGAATATTTAAGGATTGACGAAAGTTTGAATGGTGATGTCAGAATTGCATTGAACGTTGTATCGAGTAGAAAGTTGGTGGTTCAGAGTTTTGGTGATTGAAAATTCCCATGTTTTCACTCCCCTCTGCGAAAAAGACCAAAGGATGACTACTCCAGGGTCACTCTCCTAGCGTTAATTAATTGCTGTTGAGTATATATATATATATATATATAATATATATATATATATATATATATATATATATATATATATATATATATATATATATATATATATATATATATATATATATATATATATATAGGAACCGACCGGGGCTGGAATTTGGCCGGGGCCGGGGCCGGGGCCGGGGTCACCCAAATTTGGCCGGGGCCGGGGCCGGGGTTATGGCCGGGGTTTCCTAAAATTTGTAAAGAGGTCAAAAGCACTGAAATTTTAGGTTAAGAAAATTAGATATAAGATTTATTTAATTGTAAGGATGGAGTAGAATAGGCAACATTCACTTAAATTAATGATTATATGCATTTTCTCTTAAAAAAAATCAGAAAATTACAGTTTTTTATATTTAAAGTTTAAAAAAAGTACAAAAATAAAAAAAAATTTATTCTAATTCATAATAGTGATTTAACACGTTTACTTAGGTAAGACCCAAAGGTAAAGTTTGAAAAAATGTAAGATATAAAATTATCAATTTAACCTGTATTTATAAATAACTTTGTTATTTTATTGCTATGTATCAAACTTGTATCATTTAGCTGCATTATTTAAAAATTATTATTTTGTTTATACTTTCAGTCAATATGGCTAATTAGGCTAAAAGATCAGCTTCTGCAGTATTTGAATACTTTACAATGTTTCAGGATAGGCTCGAAATAGCTAAATGTAACATCTGCAGTCAGAAAATTAGAAGAGAACCTCCGGGTGATACAAGTAAAAAAAATTTCAACCAAATCTTTTTGGAGTATCTAAAATCAAAACACAAAGATAAACATTCAATAGCAGAAAAGAAAAAAATCTTAATTTTCTTATATTTTGTTTGAAATTTTTTTTTATTATTTCACTGATTGAGCTGAAATTTTCAAAGTATGTGAATTTTTTCACGAAGTTCTGAGTTGATTTCGAGCATTTTTTTTGAGTCTATAACGGTTTGAAACTTATTTGGACCCAAAGTTGAAAAAAATGAATAACTGGGTCAAACCACTGGTCCACATGAGCTGAAAATTTAACTGAATACCTTTGCCCCAATTTCTTGCATTGGTGGGAATAGATTTTTGATATCACGTCTAGAAAAAAGTTATAAGCACTTGAAAAAAATTTGCAAAAATCGTACACTTCTGGAGGAAAAAATTATTTAAAAAAAAACGATACCTACTATTTTTTTTTATTTGTGAATATTGTTTAGAAGAGGAACAGGGCAACAATTTTTATTTAGTGCATTTTTAAATGCCCTTTGTTTGAAGCGAGATATAGCCTCTCAAACTTTGGGAATTTTTGAAATTTGGCCAAAAATGAACCTTTTTGAAGGCTATATCTCAAAACCAACGAATCTCATCGAATAAAGTACGTAGAGGAATTTGTAGCCCCACCCCTCCTCTATACACACCAAAAATAGGAAATGTTATAGTTGTATTTTTTTTAAAAAAGATTTTGTCTGAAAAGGTGGATTTTTTTAGTTCAAAAAATTTTTTTTTTCTATAGTTGGTCAGTTTTTGGCTTATAACATTTTTCCTATAACTCTGGGAACAAAAGTCTATTAGAGGCTTTTGTAGCCCATATAATTTTGAATAAATGATCTAACTTTCAGCTCATTCTAAAAAGTTGTTTGGCACCGCCATTCTATTGAAAAAGGGTAAAATTTCCACAAAAAAAAAAAAAAAAAAAAAAACTTTTAACCGCAATAGACTCGGAAAAACGCTAGAAATGGACTTTTCTTACCGGTAAAAAATGTATATACACTGAAAGTTTCAGCAGAATCTGCTGAAAATTTAAAAAAAAAATTTTTTTTTTGGTATAATTTGCCATTTTAACCCCGGCCGGCAACCCCGGTTTTCCCTGATTTTTGGCCGGGGCCGGGGCCGGGGTCAGAAAAATGGCCGGGTTTGGCCGGGGCCGGGGTCCCGGTCGGTTCATATATATATATATATATATATATATATATATATATATATATATATATATATATATATATATATATATATATATATATATATATATATATATATATATATATATATATATATATATTAGAGGTGGACCGGATAGTAATTTTTTACTATCCGCGGATGCGGATGCGGTTGCGGATATTCAATTGCGGATGCGGATAGTTTAATTTTTTAAGAGTTTTTGCCATTGATTCTTGGAATTTTAAATATAATATCCAGAATCTATGTTACCAGGGTGTGGGACGGGGACCCAACTCTTGAACACCCCACCAATCTCTTTCCCCAACCTCTACCCATTTGGAAAAAGGTATATATATATATATATATATATATATATATATATATATATATATATATATATATATATATATATATATATATATATATATATATATATATATATATATATATCCAGTAATTCAGTATTACCTTCACACTTCACAGTTTCACATATTCCATTTGAAGTTAATAATTGGTAAGTTATTTTTTAGAAATAAAAGCTTTTGGGCTCTTTCAGGTGAAAGTTTGATTCGCTTTTCGTCGTAAATGAGGCCTGCTCCACTGAAAAGACACTCACTAGCAACACTAGTTGAAGGACATGCTAAATAAGTCCTTGCCAGCTCAGCAAGAAAAGGGAAACTTTTGCAATTATCTCGCCACCAAACCAGTTGGTCTTTATCTGCTTCCAAACGTGGGAGTTTCAGATAATTTTCAATAATAGATATAGTATCCTTTGACACTTCTGACTGTGATTCTTCATCTCTGCTGGAAGCTAGAAGATCTTTCATTGATTTAGCAATGTTTAAACTAACAGATTTTGTTTCTTTTGTATCTGACAGCTTTTGCTTTTTCTTGAAAGGCGTTATTTTTGCTGTTTCTATCATCTCATCGCATAAGCATCCTAATTTGATTTTAACATTCTGAGAAACAAGTGGTTTAAAAATTTTTGTTTTGTACCTAGGATCTAAAAAGGTTGCAATTGTATAAGCATCATCATTTTCCAGGTTTTCAAATCTGTCGCTTCATCTCCTTCATTAATGTTTTAGTCATCCTTGAAACTCCCTTAGACTTAATAACATTTGTTAACACAACTTTCAATGTTGAAACAAGTGGTATCACATCTGACAAACATGATTCAGATGAACTTATAGTCTTTGTTAATTCTTCAAAAGGTATAAGGATATTAATACAATTATTTAAAATGTCATTTTCGTCAGCTGTTAGAGGCTTTATTTTGTGCTGCTTGAAGCATAAAGGCAAATGGCCTCATTAATTTCGCTCATCCTCTCAAGCATATGCAAACTACTATTCCAGCGTATTTGAATATCTTGCATAACAGAAAGTGGACGAGCATTTAATCTTGTTTGTATTTTCTTCAGCTCATTTTGGGCTACAACGGAGTGATTGAAATGCGTAGCAATTAACCTACGTTTGGTTATTAAATCGGATACACATTTTTGACTCAATGGAATTTTTAACTACTATCTGAGTTTGGTATGCAAAGCAATCTACATTTTTCACTCTTGCCAGAGAAAGTACTTTTTTTTTATATTTGTGCCTGAATCCCTGACTACGCAATGCATTTCATTTAACGAAACTTCCATTTTGTCAGCATCTTTTCAAATACAGTTTCAAGATAGTCGCCTGTATGGCGCTCAGAAAGAGGTTCTGCATTCAATTCAAAGTTTTGCCTTTGAAAGTTTTTATCGATTGCATGATACGTAATTTTTTACTATCCGCGCATGCGGATGCGGTTGCGGATATCCATTTGCGGATATCCGCGGATGCGGATGCGGATATCCGGTCCACCTCTAATATATATATATATATATATATATATATATATATATATATATATATATATATATATATATATATATATATATATATATATATATATATATATATATATATATATATATATATATATATATATATATATATATATATATATATATATATATATATATATATATATATATATATATATATATATATATATATATATATATATATATATATATATATGGAGAGAAACACCAACCGGATTCGGGAGAATTTTTTCTTCCAAGCAGTCACTCCCATTATATAAGGGTCGTACCCACCATGTATAGAGTACCGTTTTTTCATTTGAGAAGCGGTTGTGGGAGGGAGGCATGGCTGTAGCTCTGCCTGTCTTTTTTATAGGGTACAGTCTAAGGGGAAAAAACTAATAAACTCTCCCCTACTTTCAAACTCCTTTTATCATCTGTATTTGCCACATGACTTTGGCACACAATCTCTTTTCTATAAGTCATATATTGGCAGGTGCTCGAGGTAACTGGCCTATCCCTTTCCCCTACCATTGCGTTATCCTCGCAGAGCGAGGAGTGCCATGCACTAACATCAATTTTGTGTTATATTGCAAACTCTTTTCTTGTCATTTTTCATGTTCATATATTTACTTTTGTTAAAGTAAATCTTTTAGTTTAGTTTAATTAACAACCCATTTGAAGTAAATAAAACACTTTGTAATATTACATGTTTACTTAGAGAAAAGAGAAAAATATCATATACTATGTTACATTCTTGATCGGCTAATAACAAAAAGATATGGCCAAGTTGCCAGATTATTCTTTACATGATAAATAGTAGCTAAATAAAAAAATGCTCCATAAAAATAATTAATAACAATATTTTCTTCAACACTCTCCCTTATTGTTTATTCTATAAAGGCTAGTCCATTCCTAATTTTTCATTCAGGATCATGAGTCTTGGCTTGTGTAGTGGCTTTGTGAGTCCATCTGCAAGTTGATTTTTACTGCTAACCTTGAGTACCTCAATTTCATCATTCTGAACTTTTCCTCTGACAAAGAAATGGCATACCTTTATATGTTTAGTTCTTTTATGAAATTCTGGATTCTTGCTGAGTTTGATCGCTGCTTCATTGTCAATCCAAAGAGTTGGCTTCTTGCAAACTTTTGTGATCTCTTCTAGAAGTCGATGAATCCAAACAATTTCCTTTGTTGCTTCACTAGCTGCCATAATTTCAGCTTCTGTTGCTGAAATTGCAACTGAGCTTTGTTTCTGACTAGTCCATGAAATTGCGCCTCCAGCATATAAACATACAATTCCAGTTGTTGAATGTCCTGTTTTCTGGTCTCCAGCAGGATCTGCATCACTGCATCCTTCTAGATGATTCTGTTCACTATTACTTCTATAAATGATACCTTTTTCAAGAGTACCTTTCAAGTATCTAAACACTCTTTTAATCTTTGTAATATCTTCTTTTGATGGATTATCTACACTTCTGGCAAAATAACTGACAGTAAAAGCAATATCTGGTCTTGTTCCTGTTGCTAGATATAGAAGAGCTCCTATAGCTAATCTGTAAGGAAAACTCTCCCTGGTTTCAATGTCATGTGTAACTTTATCTTTTATAATTGGAGTTGACACAGCATTGCAATTTTCCATACCAAATTCTTTTACTATTTTCTTTATGTAATATGATTGACTGATTTTATTTGAACCATCACTTCTTGATTCAATTTCAATTCCTAAAAAATAAGTTGCAGGTTTATATGTAATTTTAAATTCTTTCTTTAATTCTTCTAAAAAAATTTTGTGATTCTTCATGACTTGTTGATGCAACTAATCCATCATCAACATATAATGCAAGTAATATTTTATGTCCATTCTGGTCTCTTATATATAGACATGGGTCAGCTGTACTTCTTACAAAATTCAGTTTTGAAAGGAATTTTCCAAATCGTTCATTCCAACATCTGGGTGCCTGTTTAAGCCCATGCAAACTGTGTTTCAATTTGCATACTTTGGTTGTCCCATCTTCAAAACCTTCAGGTTGTTTCATATATATTTCTTCTAATAAGTTTCCATAAAGAAATGCTGTTGATACATCAAACTGCACCAAGAACATATTTTCTTTAGCTGCTACACTTATTAATGTTCTCACAGTACTCTTGTTTGCTACTGGACTAAATGTTTGTTCATAATCAATACCCTTGCTTTGACTATAACCTTTTGCAACTAATCTTGCTTTAAATTTGTCAATTGTTCCATCTGAGTTTTCTTTTATTTTGTAAACCCATTTACTTGCAATTGCTTTTCTTCCTGGTGGCAGTTCAACTAGTTTTCATGTTTGGTTTTCTTTCAATGATTGCAATTCATTTTTCATTGAACTGATCCAATTTTCCTTTTGTTTACTTTCCATAGCTTCACTATAATTTTCTGGTTCTTTCATATCTTCCGATAAATATATACTGTAATCATCAAATCTTGATGGTTTTGTAATTGTTGACCTATTTCTTAATATTCTTGTATTTACTGTGCTATCCTGTTCTATAATTTCTTCTGTTTCTGAATCAGATACTATTTCTGTATAAAATTCTGTTTCTGAATCAGATTCTATTTCTGTATCAGATTCTGTTTCTGTATGAAATGGATTTAACCTAATTTCATAATTGCTATCTTCCAATTTTGTGTTTTCTTCACTTAATATTGGAGGGGAAAGTTCTTCTTTTTCAAAAATTACATCTCTACTTCTGAATGTTGAGTTATTTTTTAGATCAAAAATTCTATAACTTTCATCATTTTCATACCCAATTAACACACCTGATCTGGCCTTTGGGTCCAGTTTTCTTCTTTTTTGATCTGGAATCCAACCACTGCATGGAGTTCCAATTATGCGTAAATGCTTAATTCTGGGTTTTTTATCATACCATATTTCATAAAGCGTTTTCTCATCAATTGATGATTTTCCAGTCCTGTTAAGAATATATGCTGCTGTGTTGATTAATTCTGCCCAACACTTTTGTGGAAATTTTGCTTTTGAATACATAAGGGATCTGGCTACTTCAAC
>SEYY01014350.1:10000-11100 GCA_009176605.1 Armadillidium nasatum | reverse complement strand
CACTCTCCCGAGTGGTGATTTTACATTTCCAACATACTGGTGATCAACAATATCCAAATATATATAAATCATGCCAGGCGCCTCTTACAAATCTGATGGAGTGCATACGATTTGTATAGAGTCTGTAGCACCTGCTTTTACATCGTTGCGCTCTAGATATTCTTTTACACCAGGCATATATCTCATTAAACCGTATAATCTAGAGCGTATTATCGAATCAGATCCCTTTATTCCTTCAAAAGATACGCCTGGGACATAAACACTATTCATCCAGGGACCTTTGGAAACTAAACAATCTTTTATCTTTTAATTGGTTCCATAAGTGATTTTAAAGTTTGATTCGTAATCACATTACTTTTTTAACTTGAAAAATAATCATTACAAATTCGACTCGATAAAAATCTATATTAAAATAGCCAAACAGTTCATCGAGAGTATTGTATTTCCCTCTCTTCACCGAAAACTCTTCCCAATAAAATTCGTCTTTACCATGCTTTACAATATCATCCCAACATCTTTATTTTCAGTCCTTCTTTAACAAATTTAACATTCCTAAAAATTACGAACGCTGAGTATTGTGAAGTTATATTTTCAACATCAACATCTAAAATCACTTTCACAAAGTCCTATTTCGTATATCTCTCTCTTTCTATTTGTATAGGGAATATTAAATCTGTAGTGAAGTCTGAAACTTTATTCATTAGGATGTAAATCCATAGAAGCTGTTGAAGGCAGCGTTAAGATAAAAATGATCCTCACTCTCCATTTTTTTCGGTATACAATGATTAACGTTTTCTTAGTTCTGATGCTTTTATATAACTGTTAAACTTTCAGGATACCTGCCATTTTACGAATCAATTTGTTTTTCGCCGTACACTTTGATATTAATATCTTTTCTATTTTATAAATCTGATTCGGATCAAAGCGTATTTTCTGTATTTCTATTTATAAATCCTCCTTTCACTGCTTCTGACTCTAAATCCTTAAGATAGTATATTTTAACCATCTTTTTGGAAAATATTTTATGTTTATAATCACCTACTTTAATCCTGTTGTATCTTTGTTCAATCTCATTGTTGTCTAATTCAGGTCTTGTAGAT
>SEYY01014350.1:0-5000 GCA_009176605.1 Armadillidium nasatum | reverse complement strand
AGAAGGACTTACAATATTAGGCATATGTGAGTTGGATGGAGTTGAAAGAGGAGGAATAGGTCCAGAATTGTCGAAGGTTAAATTAGATGCAAAGAGTTCATGTTTAGCAGGAGGAAAAATGGCAGTTGTACAACCGGAAGATATACAAGAGGAGGACAAGAGGAAAATCAAAGTTCGAGTTGACAAATTTTTTGCAAAATGTCCTAATGGACATGAGGAAGAGGAACTATATATATATATATATATATATATATATATATATATATATATATATATATATATATATATATATATATATATATATATATATCATTTTTAACAGTGTGATCTTTTTAAAGAAATCCATTGTGAAAGGTTCTTGTGAAGTTGAGGTTGAAAATATAGGGGAGGGCCATGACCGTTCCTTGTCCCCATAACGGTGCCCATATATATATATATATATATATATATATATATATATATATATATATATATATATATATATATATATATATAATATATATATAGCCAATAAGAAAATCATAACAGACTACAGTAATTTTGTGATCTCAAAAAAAGAGATTGGGGAAATGGTTTCTCCCTGAAAAAAATTTCTAGCTATGTCAATCTAACGAAGAGACTTTTAATAACGACAGTATTGTAAAAAAGAGGAAATTCTGATTCACAGGAAGATTGAAAAGCTCATGAATTTCAAAAACGCAGGCAATGATAGAATTAAAAAAACTACAAATATAGCGGCCGTGACAAAGGGGAGCTCCAACTGGATGTTCGTCCTTTTTAGGGGTGAAATTTATTACTAAACTTTTTTTTATCAGTTATATGATAAAATCTATGTCGGTTCCAAATCTGTAATCAGTTTTTTAAAATTCTAGGTGGTTCCCGAGAAAAAGCCATTTAATTAAAACATGTCGAATTACCTTGAAAATGTTAATGCGCGTACTCCATGCAATTTTTTTGGGGTGTGGAGTCATTACATTTTTTGTAACATTCTTATATAAAATCTTCTACTTATTCCAAATATGCAATTAGTTTTTCATAATTCCAAATGGTTACTTAGATATGACCACTCAAAAAAATCTCAAATGGGGACCCTCCTATGGAAAGACCCCAACTTCTGGGAGAAAATATTTTTATTTTTTTTCATCAATTTTATGGTAAAATCTATGCTGATTCCAAATCTGTATGCAGTTTTTTATAGTTCCGAACGGTTTCTGAGAAAAGACTTTTCAAGTGACACCTGTCAATGATCTTCAAATAGTGGCCAAATCACTCCCAAAGGAAAAAAAATTTTTATTTTAAAAATTTCATTGCCAAAGTTTAATAGAAAATAATACGCAGAGTCCAGATATGTAATTATTTTTCCATAATTTCAAATAGTTACTGAGATATTACCACTCAAAAAATCTCAAAGTAAGACCCTCCGACGGAGGGACACTAACTTTTGGGGTTAACATTTTTTTCATCAAATCTTTTAGTAAAAATATTGCTGATTCCAAATATGCAATTAGTTTTTTCCTAATTCCAAGCGGTTCCTGTGAAAAAGATTTTCAAGTGACACTTGTCGAATTACCTTGAGTTTGGCGATATACGATAACTTAAAAAAAAATAAAAAATTTAATAAATTTAAAAAAAAAAATTCTTTTTAAAAATAATTTTTTTATAGGAAATAATAAGCAGATTCCAAATATGTAATTAGTTTTTCATAACTCCAAATGGTTCTGAGGTATGACCATTCAAACGTGGAATGTACTTTATAAACATTGAGTTTAACGTTTATGCAAGTTTCTCAAAAGAGCACTTTTCAGAGATAAAAATTTGCCATAAAAAAAATGAAAAGAACAATCATTTTCAAACTTTTTTTTTATTGAATTAGAGACAGTTAGAGGAAAATAAATACATCTATCTGATAAAAAAAAAATTTGCGGATCACATAAAGATATTCATTTGAAGTTAAAAAATTTTATAAAAAATGAAAATTTAAAAATTTCCGATGATTATTGGGCAGGATTTAAATCATCTAAGCCATCACATATTATTAAAATCATGCGTTCATTTGATTCCTACATATTTTTCAAAATCTTTAAAAGAAAACGTAAAATATTTTATAGTTTATTAGGATTTAGTGTTAAGGATTAGTGAAAAAGTGAAAATAGTTATAAAGGGGTTTGATCCCCTATATATATATATATATATATATATATATATATATATATATATATATATATATATATATTATATATATATATATATATATATAATATATATATATAATTTATAACAGGACAACGATCCTTTTGATAGTGTCTAAATATATGAATTAATTTTACTCTTTAAATTCATCTCCATAAAATTTATCTCCATAAAAAATAGTCTGAAAAAAATTTGGAACCCGCCCTTGAAAACACAAAAGGGAGTCTCGAAGCCTAAATCCAGAAAATAAATGCATAAAAGAAACATAATATTTTTCATATTCATATTTTCCTTTTCACCATTAAATAAGAGACTCCTGGGCTCATAGCTTACTGACACTATATCAAAACTATAATTCATTCTCGCGGTAATAAAAATTTATTATATATATTTTTTACAATACGAGGTAAGCAAAAAATAAAAAAAAATAATAAATAAATATATGGCTAAATCATAAAGGCATTGTTACCAGAAAACTGTAAATAAATAATAAATTTAGATAGCAAACCAAAAAAATGATATACTAACGTTATTTTTACTGTAGCAAAGCAAAATGTTAAATTTTAAAAAGAAATCAAAGTTTTAGCAGATTAGATACTTTTTTCCTGGAAAGAAACTTGTTAACAGTCACTTTTTGCAGATTAGGTTAAAAACGCTGAGTTATATCAAGCTGGATATCTTGTTGAATGTAGTGAATATGAGTATGTAACTGGTAAACAGATCGACATCGGCAGTATTATCCGCCAGAGAGAGTGAATTATGAGAATAATAAAGGATTCCAAAATCTTTCATCAACAGGAAAATCAAAATCTCTTTGGTTGTAATTAGGAACAGGTCAGGCTGGAGATCTGAGTGGAGAAGGTGTCATTTTTGTTTATGAACAATTAACATTTTTTAAATTTTACCAAAAAAATAAAATTAGAAGCATTAAATATATTAAACTAAGAGAGTCAGACAATGGTTTATAAGTAAAGATATCTGCCACCGACTTGACTCGAGTTTCAAGATCATTATTCCCTCCTCTCCCGTAGGGTGGCCATGAAAATAGCTTCAGGTGACCTTCTTGGTTTAATTCTCATCACAATGTAGATTTAAGCTGCGCTTGACATTTGCACTTATGTGCTGGACAACCTCCTCCTGTGGTTTGCCGTGGTTCAGAACTCATACATATAGTCTGTCAGATTCGAAAATGACCAATTCTTAATCTTTAGAAGATAAGTTTACGATGGGAGCAGTAACCCCAACAAAAAAGAAAGATATTTGAATTGACAGAAGGACCTACAGAAGAAAAATAAGGTAGAATTCATGGGTGAAATGGGAGGGTAGTAATGCAATACTCAAAATAAGATAGAAATCATAAGTGGGATAATCTTACTCAAATGTTTCTACATGCCTTCGAAAATTCCAGTATATTGAATTATTCACCACTTTAATTAAGTAATGGCATTAATGAAGGGGGAGGGGAGATAGGGTGCTGAATGATAAGTTCAGATGTAGCAATATCTGTTTTTCTAATAAATAAGAACAAATTTAATGAATTATTTTAAAAGGTAGTGAAAATATTATCATCATTATAAAAAAGCACAGCCCATTTAAGTCATAAGAAACGGACTCATCACTTTTGAATGTCATTTTCTTTTTTCTTATGGGCCTTCAGCAACATTTATATTAGACAATCGAGTGAGCTAAAATAAAATAAAAAAATGGCAAATACAGAGCCAAAGTTAGGAACTCAATTTCCGATAAAGTTTCTTAGCGTATTAGTAATAAGGTTTGCGGCACACGCATGTACTTGAGATTATGAGTCCATGCTATTCACAGCATTAATCCAGTTTATTCAACAAATATCATTCATATGTTTGGTAAAAACGTAAATTTTTCTATAAGGTGTATGAGTATCTGCTTTTCCCAACAACTCTGATGGAAAAAGAAGGGCCCATAGGGGTTGTCAAGGGGCAGGGGTAGCTACCCCCTCTAGAAATGAGTGAGGGTTTATAAAGCGTTTTCATTGTTGTAAACCTGACCCTACTTGGCTTGCTCGAAATAAACGAATAAATATTTACTGACTAACTAGATTTGACTTGCTTGCTTTTATTATGGGATTTGTTAAGTCTCGACGAGTCATATGGGGGCCAGATTTCAGAACTGGCGTTTCAGTGGATGAGTCAGAATGACATGTAATAGTTGAAGTCATCTATGATTTCGACTGAGGAAAAAACAGTTACTGAATGATTGCTGGATTCCCCCAAACCTATAATTTTTTAGAAATGCTAACCTCTTGAAGAGGAAATTCAATCATAATGGTTGAGACTTTACTGCTGGCATACTCCAAGGCCTAGCATTTTTAAGTTTGTATTTTATTTCCACAAATGAAATTCGGTCAGGGGTCCTGGGCTCTTAATAATAAGCTTTTACTAAATAAAAGATGTTCAGAGATTTGTAAGGGAATACAAACACCGATTGGCATAAAACTGTTGTTGAAGGAAGATTGTTCCTACAGGACTGCGGTAGACATCCAAATTAACAGTTTCTAAGAAACCATGGAAAAAAATAAAAGGTATTATCTTCAAAAATTTAAAGTGTGACATTTTCTGGTAAGCACGATTTATCGCTTCGGTGTAATCATCATGACGAGGAAGTGCTGAAAGATTTGTGCCTTTTATGAATAGATGCGAGAGACCAGCCATTGAAAAACCATTTTGAACATGAAAGAAAAACCACAACCAATCAGTTCAGATTTAGAATGAGATTTTCATTATTGGTAGACTATAAAGGTCAAGGTTAATAACGTTAATAAGGTCAAGGAAGCG
>SEYY01014349.1:0-14594 GCA_009176605.1 Armadillidium nasatum | reverse complement strand
GAGAGAGAGAGAGAGAGAGAGAGAGAGAGAGAGAAGAGAGAGAGAGAGAGAGAGAGAGAGAGAGAGAGAGAGAGAGAGAGAGAGAGAGAGAGAGAGAGAGAGAGAGAGAGAGAGAGAGAGAGAGAGAGAGAGAGAGAGAGAGAGAGAGAGAGAGAGAGAGAGAGAGAGAGAGAGAGAGAGAGAGAGAGAGAGAGAGAGAGAGAGAGAGAGAGAGAGAGAGAGAGAGAGAGAGAGAGAGAGAGAGAGAGAGAGAGAGAGAGAGAGAGAGAGAGAGAGAGAGAGAGAGAGAGAGAGAGAGAGAGAGGAAGAGAGAGAGAGAGAGAGAGAGAGAGAGAGAGAGAGAGAGAGAGAGAGAGAGAGAGAGAGAGAGAGAGAGAGAGGAGATTTGATTTCTAAACTTCCCTCTTTCGGTATCTATCTTTCTCTCTCTGTGACCTCTCTGATTTCCTTTCCGGTCGTTCTATAGCAGCTGTTGTAGACGTCTACCGTTCATCCTTTAAATCTGTCCTATCCCCAACACTTTTTATTAATAATAATACTAATTCATAGGTAAACTATAACCATAGTATAAATCTTGAAAGAAGTTTTAATTATAGATTTTGAATTTCATGTTTTAGATATTAAATTCTCAATGATGGTGAATGAACTAGAGAAAATATCTCAAGAATTGTATCATCTAATTATTCAGCAAAAAAACAATGTCAAGAACTGTATCTGCAACCGAAGTTCAAGAAGAATGGATATAGAGAAAGCAGTGGGATTTCTGAAGATTTGTATCTAACACTGGCAAGAAACTAAAAACCAGGTTGGAATTTTAAAATCCATTTCTGAATAGTAATTTTAATGAATTTTTTTTTTAGCAATTTTAAAGAAAGAATGTAAATTAACAGAAGTGCAAAACCCAATTTAAATATTTAGGAATTATTTACTTATGTGTGTGGAGTCTTGGTTTTTAAAGCTCGAGATATTAAAGTAACTTATAAAATTAATACTTTTAAATTAGACAACAAACACTGCTTAACAGATGAGTCCAATGATATATCTGGAATTATTACTGATTTATGTTTAGAATTAGAAAGGTTGCACAAATGTATTTATGTTTCAATAGATAAAGTTGTAAAAACATTCAGCATATAAGATATATATATATATTAACCTTCATCATATAAAACTAGAAATAGAAAGAAATATTTTAGAGATAGAGAAATCATATGTCCCCCCCTACTAAAGAAATAGTTTTGTAATTGAGATATTTTTTCTTAGTTCCTCTTCCGGATATTTAAAGTGGGATTTTAAAAAATAATCTAATTAAGGAAAATTTTACAAAAGATTTAAAGCCAGATGCATGGATAGTTTGTTTACAGATCATGATGAAAAGCTTCCATTGGTAAAAATTTATTATTTATCTTGAATTTTGTTCATTTTTTTTAAAGATTATTCTTTTAATAAATTGCAAACTTAAATTTTCGAGTATTTTGTTATACTTTTTTTTGAAAAGTTAATGTACGGAATTATATAATATCATTTACTCATTTTCTTATTATATGCATTATATATCGCGATTTAAAGAATTTGAATCTCTCTTTTTTTTTTTTCAGTTGCTGAACATAACATGAAATAAAGCTACTTTGTGAATTTTTTTGTTTTTCTTACCCGTCTTCCATATATATATATATATATATATATATATATATATATATATATATATATATATATATATATATATATATATATATATATATATATATATATATATATATATATATACTTGCGGTCGTACTTCTTCGATTTCCCGTGGAATGATTATTGCTTCCGTGGGAGGGGTCACACTAAGCGTGCAGAACGTATTACATAGGTGATTCTCTCTGGCATGGAGGCGTACATTCCATATTCTTTCCCTTCTACTAAGCCTAACAAACCTTGGTTTAACTCTGCTTGTTCTCGTGATATCCAACACAGGGATGTTGCCTTCAGGGATTACCGTCGTCTTCAAACTCCAGAAACTCACGCTACTTATATTTCATCCCGGAATCGTGCAAAATCTATTCTTCGTAACACTAAAAACTCATTTCTCCGTAGAAAATGCAATAATCTTTCTGGTTGATCTTCTTCACGTTCTTTCTGGCATTTTACAAAAAATGTCAACTCTAACTTTGCTTCTTCCTCTTTCCCTCCTTTAATATCTTCCGACGGCACAACTGCTGTTTTACCTTCTTCTAAAGCTGGTGTTCCTCAGGGTTCTGTCCTATCTCAAACACTTTTTCTACTTTTCATTAATGACCTTCTCTCCATTACTTTATCTCCTATCCACTCCTATGCCTATGTGGAGATGAGCAAGAGATGGTGGAGTCTAGGGCATTTTGTCTCCTCAACTCTCCTGCTCTTACTCTCTTCAATCTCTTTCTGCCCGTCGAATTATTGCGTCTCTCTCTCTCTCTCTTTATTATCGCTATTACAACAGACACTATTCTTCTGAACTCTCTCTTCGCATACTTCCTCCACTGAGAGAGCTCGTGCGACACGCCTTTCTACACGCCCTTCATTATTCCTTCCAGTTTGAAAAACGTCCTACCAAACAGCAGTTGATAGACTCGAGAAGGGTAGCCTTGGAGCAACTAACCTCTGATCTTTCACTTATTTCAGATTGGGGTAGAGAAAACATGGTTGTTTTCAATGCCTCAAAAACTCAATTCATTCATCTCTCCACTCGACACAATCTTCCACATAACTATGATATCTTCTTCGAAAACACACAACTCAAGCCTTCATTTGTTCTTAATATTCTTGGTGTTTCTTTTTCTCGTGATCTTTCTTGAAAAGATCACATTACTTCTCTTTCTAAACAAGCTTCTAAGAGGTTGGGTGTTCTGAGGCGCCTTCAGAATTACTTCACGCCACCCCAGTTGCTTGCTCTGCATAGGGGTGTTGTTCGCCGCTGTATGGAGTATGCTTCGCACATCTGGGGTGGTTCCACACACACAGCTCTCCTAGAGAAGGTGGAGTCTAGGGCATTTCGTCTCCTCAACTCTCCTGCTCTAACTAACTCTCTTCAATCTCTTTCTGCCCGTCGAATCGTTGCGTCACTCTCTCTTTACTATTGCTATTACAACAGACACTGTTCTTCTGAACTTTCTCTTCGCATACCTCCTCCATTGAGAAGAGCTCGTGCGACACGCCTTTCTACACAGTCTCATCCTTTCTCTGTCCAACTCTCCGACCCCAGACTTAACCGTTATGCTCAATCTTACAAATACTCTACTGGTAAAGTCTGGAACACACTCCCTTCATCTGTTTTTCCAGCTTCCTTTGACTTACATACTTTCAAACGCCGTGTATCTAGACACGTCGGCCTCCATCGACCATGATATAGATCTTTCCCAACTCCGGTGGAATTTGGTAGGCCTCTGGCCTTTGCCCACCGGAGGATATATATATATATATATATATATATATATATATATATATATATATATATATATATATATATATATATATATATATATATATATATATATATATATATATAATAATTTTTGGTCAAAAGCTTATTTTATTGTTATTTTATCGCACTTTTTTTATTTTAAATGTAGTTTCAAACATAATGTGATTTATTCTTACTTCAGAAACCATTATTCACCATCTGGCTAAAATGTAAAGGACAATGACATGACGAAAGACCTCTTGGAGAGAGATGAATTCTTAAGTAATTTTGAAGTAAATAAAGATGAATCTACGCTCAGATTCGAGTGTTATAGGGAGAGTGTATATTCAAAAACGATTACGATTAGGAAATACTTCTATGACATACTGAAATGAATGACAGTAATACAAACGCCATGTAGTTAGATTCTGGAATGGTAGACTGGAACGCTTTTACTGACAATTCTAGTGTCAAAACACAATTAGAAAATTCATCAAGTCTTGTAATGATTTTTTTGAAGTCAGTATTTGGGTGAAAATATCAATCCAATAACCGAAGAAACGTACGTATACTTGCAAAATCATTGAAAGCAAATTTAGGACTGCGAAAAAGAAGAAAAAAAAAAACAGAAAAACGTCCATTTAAAGGAAACCTTCGAGTGAAACCTTCGTACTTATGGCCTTGATAATATTTCAGAATCCTGATTTGGACTCTAACCATTTAACATTTTTTTTTTTTTTTTTATCATTGAGAAAGTAACCGTAAGAATTAGATTCAGGCTAATTCTAAACCACATTTTTTCTGACGAAGGAAATAATTATATAAAACTTTATGTAAACAATTTGAAACCAATTATATAGCATAAAATATTTCCATTATTGAATCACTACTACTTTGGAAAGGAAGGCTTCTGGAAGAGGTATATTCCCCTTTGGAATTGAAAGCATTATTCTAGCCGAATCTAGATGTGGATATGAATGGAGTATTGTAGCTTATACATGAAGAAAAACTTATGATATTCCTCATCTTCCAAATCATCTGACGAAAACTACAAAATTGTTCTTCATTTTCCAAAACTTCTTAATAAATGATATTTCGAAATGAATAATGTTTATGGTTCATTAGTTAAATAAAATTTTAATATGAAAAAAATAGACTGTTGGTATGTACTTTTGGATTCAACAAGACTACGCCTACTTGGGTAAAAAGCTAATTTTTGTTAAAAAAAAAAAAAAAAAAAAAAAAAAAAAAAAGAGGAAACAAAAGAATGTAAAAATGCATATATGAAAGTAGTAAGGACTAAAATCCGACAACAAAGTGTCTAACATATTAAAATTTTTAAGCTCTTTGAGAGAAGTGCCGTTGAAAATGGGTTAATATTTTGTTTCGAAAGTTCTATAGTAAATTCTTTCATGAATACAAACATGTAATTTGTTTTTTATAATTACAGATGGCTAGTGAGATATAACCATTTAGAATAAGATTTCGAAAGAATTAAAAATTTACACTTACGTTTTCTTCGATTTTCTTGAATTCGGAATTTCAAGTTTTATAATCGATGATATCAAAGTAATTTTGATGAAAACATTCAACAGGATGAGCCAGTCGATGATTTGATATGCATTACATTATGAATGACATTAATATTTTGTTCTACTTGACTTATGCGGAGGCAGTATGCCATGATAATGTCTTTCTCCGAATATATTTTCTCTTCAACATGTGTTTTTGCATGGAAATATTTAATTAAGCTATTATTTGTGGGTGGGTACTTGGGATTTTGTTTTCATTGTAAGATACATATATATATATATATATATATATATATATATATATATATATATATATATATATATATATATATATATATATATATATATATATATATTACCCCATTTTTGAATGGTGCCAAACAGTGCCAGTGCCAACTGAGGGGAACTCGCGTACGTTCCTGGGGAGGGTGAGGGGAAATTGAGGGGAAATTTGTTGAGTGAGGGGAAACCACGAACTTGCGTGAGCATATTTTAATCCTCTTAATCCGATTAACTAATTGGATAATCCGCAAATCCGTTACCTTTTTTCCTTTTTCCCCCTTTGATGTTACCGCCATGAATATGGCTGGTCTTATTTTCCTTTGATGTTGCCGCTCTGCAAGTGCCTCACGATCTAGCCTGAGGGTATTTTCTAGCACATGTCCTATTTTGCTAGAGATCTTTCTAGGACGTGACACCATTCCTATATCCGTTGTCCAATCAGGTTGCAGCATCCTTGGCACCATTCCTACAGCTTGATACCATTCCTATACCTTGGCACCATTCGTATGATCTGAAGGGAGTGCCATGTGTGAGGGTAAGGTAGGACGGCGTCATAGTTCTAGCCCTTGTCCTTCAAGCTAGACACCATTCTAGCACATGTCAGTGATGCTAGTTCAGCCAGCCAATCACAGGTGACCTTTATGCTTACGTCATGTCATGTGATTTCTTCTCTCCTGTCAGCCATTTTTTCCTTCTTCATGTGATTTCTTCATCATCATCATTCCACCACGTGTATGTTGACGCCATCTTGAATTTTCGCGCCATCTTTTGACTTTAAACTCAAGCTACTTCTTTTTCTTTCCTCCGAAATTTTCAGGTACGAACTTAAAACATTTGTGAGTTCAAGACCAGGAATCGAAACCTCAACCTTTGATTTAAAATCCATGACTCTACCACTACACCAACACGAACTTTAATTACAAAAATCGAATTGTTGTATTCATCCCGCAAATTTTTGACTTTTGTATGATGACGTCACGGCTTTGATGTTGCCGACATTTTTTCTTTTTTTCTTTCATATTCGCGGTGCGCGGGCGGCGCAGAGGGGCGACCGCAGTCGCCCCCTATCCGGCGGGAATATTTGGCTGCAGTATCTGTGTGGTGTCGGAGGTGAAAGCGCAAACGCTGTGCATATACATTTGTTACTGTTTTGTTGTTGTTGTTGCTATGGTGACCAAGGTTTTACGCGCGCAAGCACATACACAAACATATCAGCTGTTGCTATGACAACCGAAACTTTTTTCTGATAAATATACGAGTGTTGTATTTTTTTTCTGCAAACATGATTTTTCATCTCCATAGATTTTTTTTAAAAAAAATAAACTTCAAAATTTTGATTATATATAAATTTTTTTTACCATACTCCTGTAGGTGCGAGCACCTGTCAGCAGGATCTTTCGAGGAAGATCCTCGAGTTTCTTGGGCCCTACGGCGGATACCGCTGGCTGGGCCAGACCTATTGCGGATGCCGGGGAGTTTTCCCATCAGTTGCAAGGGCCCTCCACTGATGTACTCATTTAACGACTGAGTTATTCGAAGCAAAGCGCAAGGAGAAACCGCTCACATTTCCCGCTCCGGCCAGGCCTCGAACCCTGGACCTCTCGTTTGCTATCACGAGTGCTCGATCGACTGAGCTACGGAGCCGCTTTTGATTACATATAATAACCTTAATTCCCAAATATTTTAGACACTCCTTAAACATTCTTAAAAGTCACATTTTCTTTAAACAATTTTAAAAAGTCACATTTTCTTTAAAGTTTAACAGAGACTATTATTTTATTCATATATCTTGCATTATTATTTTCTGAAAACATGAACTTCATTACCGTAGATTTTTATAAAAAAAATTCCGAAAGTAGACTCGAACGAGTGAACTCAGGGTTGGTTTTCCATGACGTTACCAACTAGACCAAGAGATCTTTCCAATACAAGTGCGAAAATGGCCTTTAAGTCATGAACATCAATTTTCAAAAATTTCCATTTATTTATTTCACTTTGCATTATACGTATATTTTTATTCCATATTATTTAATATATTCTAAACCTGCTTTCTTTACAAACCTATAACTAAAATAATTCGTAATTTTCTTATTTTTTAAAAATGTAATACAATAAAGTATCTTCATACAAAACTCAATTACATACATGAACTCAGAAACATTCGCACACACTCATGTATACGTACAAACATGAAATATAAAAATCAAAAAGGGAATGTAAACACATGTCTTATTTTATTTCATTTATTACGTAATTACTAACAATATAACCATTCACATACAAATTTTTAATATTAAATATATTTATAATCTTATTAAAAGATACATTTTTTTAAAAACATTTTATAAAATAAATACAATATGATCCGCACAAGTTAGATTCAGGCGGTTGTACAGGAAAACACATTGTCTTTACATTTTCTTAATAACCACAAACATCTTCACCATCGGGAAAAGGTATTGAAATTGAAATATTATCTGTAATACGAATTATAATCTCTAATATGTCTTTTAATATGTTTCTTTTTTCACTCGCGGATAATTTATATTCTGATACATCTCTAATTTTAGTAAAAAATTTATCATAATATTCTTTTGTTATCTTCTTCTTAAAACGTATCACATTAATCACAAAGGTTTTATCACTATTAGAAGAAGTTTTCTCAATAAATCCTTGTAGAATTGGAGTTCCCATATTCTTCAGAAACACTATTTCAAAGTTAATGGAACCTGTAGCCTCTTTCAAAGTTGACGCAAGTTGTATACGATGATTAAGTTCTCTATCAGTCTCACATAATATAACTAATTTTCCTTTAGCAGCGAGCACAGTCTTAGATTTCATTCGTATATATAATGCACAAATAAAACTTACTAAATTAGAAATTCCCATAATGGTAATATACGTAGTAGAGATCTTCTTAGACGTCTACACTCTACAATGATTTAATAATTAGTGCCCGCGTTCTTTCGTAGTTTCAAGATTATGCTCCGACATGCTTCTACATAATTCCCAGTAACACAAATCATGATACGTGATGTATTTTTTTAAAATTCTCAACACCTACAATAGCAACATAAGTAAATAGATCGCGATTTGAAACATCAAAGTTACGGAACTCACCATCATTAAAGTAAATAGTCTCTCTCCATTGTTTTCTGAAACGAATAGTAAACTCTTCAATGTTTTTTGGATTAACGATATGATAAAAAGCACTCTGTTCACCGTGAATACTTTTCAATGTATAATATTGCTGATATAAAACACTATGTGCTGTATTGATATATTCTTCAAGCATACTCTTCTCCTTTAATTTTCTTTCTATTAATTTTTGAATATGTGAAAGATATTTTATTTGTACATCACCTGTAAGCCAGAATCCACGATACGTAGGAACAAAAATATCTTCTATTCTTCGCCAAATTCTTATATCTACAATATTCTCATAACAACACTTAGAAAATGTTAATGTGAGTCTTTTATTGTCGGTTTCTTTTCCGCCACTGATGATTTCACTCCATTGATTTATTGCACTTCCTGTATGTCGCAAGTAAGGTCCACATGTAAAATAATCATGACCATCGGGACTTCTTTTATGTAAGAAAGAAACTTCACTTTTTGGGATTTTAATTTCCCATGATACAATATCTTCTATGTCAGTGAAACGACGAAGACGTAACATGTTTTTAATAGCAGGAAGGTATATGAACGGAGTATCAAGTCTATATACTCCATATGGAGTTCGAAACTGGTTAGTTAACCAATAAGAAACGTATATGACTCTGACGTCATGTATGAGCTGATTCATGTTAACCAATAAGAGACGAATATGACTCCGACGTCATATATGAACCGAATTCGGCTTGGTATGTGATAGCCTGTAAGAATGGTAAGATTTACGACGTCACTGTGGGGACGGTAGCTGATTGGATGGAGAATATTTAGTCATAAAATAATGGAGACTGTTCTATCATGTTTTTATCACAGAGGTGGGTGGGAATGAGACGTAATTACACACCTGTGGCTCTTTCAGCGGATTAGGATAACAAAAAATAAACAGTTTGGGTATGTATTAATAGATAAGTATCATATTTTTTTTCCATCATAATATGGTGATTAAGGAAAAAACACGAGCACCTGAAGTGTCTTTCAGAGGATTAGGATACAAAAGTAATCAGTCTGGGGTATATTTACAGATAAGAACCATATTTTTCACTAAAATAATGGGAGATTAGAGAAAGTTTGTGGTTAAGAAAAATAATTTCGAGTACCTTTTCAAGGATTAAGTTACAAAAATAAACAGTTTGGGAGTATATTTACAGATAAGAAGGTTTATATTTCACCAAAATAAGGGAGGCGGGTGATTAAGGAAAATAAATTCGAGTACCTTTTCAAGGATTAGGATACAAGAATAAACAGTTTGGGAGTATATTTACAAATAAGAAGGTTAATATTTCACCAAAATAAGGGAGGCGGGTGATAAAGGAAAATAAATTCGAGTACCTTTTCAAGGATTAGGATACAAGAATAAACAGTTTGGGAGTATATTTACAGATAAGGTTAAAATTTCACCAAAATAAGGGAGGCGGGTGATTAAGGAAAATAAATTCGAGTACCTTTTCAAGGATTAGGATACAAGAATAAACAGTTTGACCTCATATTTTCAGATAAGTAAAATATTTCTGCATGTTGATAGGGAATCTGGGGTAAACGGGAGGGATTGGGGATAAAAAACCGCATACAAGCAGCGATTTTCTGAAACTCGGAATTAGATTCTGCTGCTGTCTTCCACTTTCAAGATGGATTCTCCCCGTGTCTTCAAATGTGTTAGAGTCCCTGAACTTCTCAACTGCGAAATCAAATACGAAAATATAAAGTTTGCATTTCAAAGAAGAATTAATGGTGAGCATTATTTTACTTGTTCCACTTCAATGCCAAGTAAGAATAGACCATTGATTATCACGGTTAGTCAGCTACGAGAAATTTTTGATACAATTAATTTCTGGACTAATGAACAATATTCACAATTATTTGAAGCTAAAATTCCTGGAGATGAAATCTGTGAATTTTTAAAACTTATTCTGAATGAAAAGCGTTTTGCTCTAAGTTATACATCAAACTCTGAAACTCAGATTTTAGATGTAAGGTTAAGAATGCATTGTAAAGAAGCAGACGAATACATATTCACGAATTACGGCTTTACCATATTGGGTAGAACAAATAGATGGATTTCTAAAATTACGAGAAGAATTTGAATCGAAAATTGAGAAAGCTGTAAAATTTGAAGAGTATTTAGAAAAAGCATATGCAATAATCTATGCCATGTATAAAGATTTGAAAAATGAAGACCCTAACTTTACAAGTTATGAAATAATGGAGAAGGAAGACAGACTTGAATTCGGGAAACGATGGAGCAACGAGGTACTGAAGCCCCAAATAAAGGATCCTGAAGATATACATATCCCCGGTAATAGTATTTTTAATTATATAAATTTTCGGTGTAGAACTGATTTAAAAGAAAGTATCGACTTATGGGATATGTTAGATTCTAATTTGTAATATTTATGTGAAAATGTTATTAAGTGAAAACAAAATGTTATTTTCAAGTGATAATATTATTAAAATTTAATAAATTGTTGTTAAGTGAAAGCAATTGTTAATAAAATATTGGTATCATTTTCAAGTGATAATAAATTGATGTTAAGTGAAAACAATTGTTAATAAAATATCGGTATTATTTTCTAGTGATAATATTATATGTTATATATATATTTATATATATATATATATATATATATATATATATATATATATATATATATATATATATATATATATATATATATATATATATATATATATATAAATAAATTGATATTATATATGTTAATAAATTGATGTTATATATGTTAATAAAACAATATTATAAATCTTGAATTACTTTTGTTTTCCTTTTACCAATTCTATGCATTTATATTTGTTATAAATATTCTTATTCATTCTTGTGTATGTATTTGAAAAGAATGGATGTTATAAATTTATGTTCCGTAGTCCTGCAACGTGTTTAATAGAGGGCCCACGGGTTGTGGAAAAACATTTTTATTATTAAATATATTAAAACATGTTATCTTTGAAAAGCCAGCCACAAAAATTATGTGGTTATAATGTTTACCAAGAAAAGTTTAACGAGTTTAAAGATGTAATTGACTTTCATGAAGGTATTTACGATATAAAGTCGCTTCAAGGTGTAACAGGTCATAAAATAATTCTGTTGGATGATCTGATGCATAAATTAAATGAGGATATAGCTGAGACATTTACGGTTTATTCTTATCAAATGAATATTTCTGTTTTTTATAACTCAAAATATCTTCCATAAAAATCGTTATATGAGAGATGTTTCGTTAAACACACAATACTTAATCTTATTTGGACAAAGACGTGATATGAGTCAAGTAAATATATTATCTACACAAATGTTTCCGACTCAGCGTAAAGAATTTCTAAAAATATATAAAGAGATAACATTAATTCCTCATGGTTATTTATTTTGCGATCTTCATCCGAAGAACAAGTTTAGAGTTCTACTTCGTGCAAATATTTTCCCTAACGAAATAGAAACTGTATACATTGCTGAATAATGAGTGGACTGATAAAAAAAATACTTACCTATTATGGATAAATTTAAAAAAACTAAAGTCTAAAGATAGACGGAGATTAATTATTGAAGATCAAAAATTAACAATGTGTGTATGCGAGATTTGTTTAAATCTAATAAAGGGAAACATTTCTTTAAATAAACCTCAGAAAGTTAAGTTACGTCGTCATAAGAACATCATTCGAAAACTTGCTCGTAAAGTAAAAAATTTAAAAAATAAAAAGAAGTTTTGCAGAAAGGGAGTGGAGTATTCTTACCTCTACTTTTCTCAGTTATCGGACCTTTATTATCAAAAATAATTTCGCAATAATGAAGAAAGTAGTGGTATTACCTTACGCAGATTACGAGAAAATTAAAAATATTTCTGAGGACCAACAACAACACCATCAACAACAACAACAACAACAACAACAGCCTTTTAGTTTATACGATCCTAAAGCTGAAAAATTAAACAATTATGAAAAAGAATTGTCTCGTATATTAAACTCAAATATGAATATTCATGAAAAAAGTATTTTGTATCAGAATGCAATACAATCAGTAGTGGACTTAAAGGAATTACAGCATCAGTCCGTATAAAGTAATTCTACAGTGCCAGTGACGAAAACTATTGAACAAGAAGAAAAAGGATTTCAGCATATTTTAGAGCAGTGTCTACCAAACAGATCTAAAAATAATGGAATTGCGTTATACAATATTTTAAAAGATCAAATTTCATGGGATGATTCAGGACAGATTATTATAGATGGAGAAACAGTCTTGGGTTCTAACATTGTAGACCTCATTTCTGATCTCACAAGAGAGTGGAAAAAAACACCAATAACTGGATGGCACAAGATTAAACAAGAACTTCAAGCGATCAATTTCCCAAAAAGTTTAGTACAAAATAAACAAAGATTATTCAACTTGGAAAACATTCCACATACCCCCCGGCCAGAAATAGCTCTTCCGGGTACATCTTTTGCCGCAGCCAGGTCAAAAAGGAAAAATGTAAATACTCCATACCCTCAGGCTGAAAGATTAAGAAGAAAAGCAAGTCTGCTTCGTGACTGGATAAGAACCTGATTTTTCCTGTATATATATATATATATATATATATATATATATATATATATATATATATATATATATATATATATATATATATATATATATATATATATATATATATATATATATATATATATGGACCGTTTATTTTGAAAGTGGTGTAAGTCCATTTATGAGAAAAATGAGCTATCACGTAATTCATGCTTAATTTAATGTAATTTTTTTATATATAACTAGTCCGTGTTTAATTTCTCAAAAAAATCCCATGTTTTGTACAACTTAAAATCGGTCGGTAAATGAAATTGCATAATCAACAAATATAGTAACCTTTAATTTTCTCGAAACAAAAGAAAATGGACTTACACCACTTTCAAAATAAACGGTCCATATATATATATATATATATATATATATATATATATATATATATATATATATATATATATATATATATATATATATATATATATATATGCAATGCCTTGCAATTGCACGGTATATTAAGAAGTATAGGGTTAAAGATAGCTTTGTTCACTTATTATGTTTATTACTTAAGCCTAATAGTACAGCATTATCAAAATTTCATCACCTTAATCAATATTCTATTTACTCTACGACAGGACTTAGGCAAGGTTAATAATCATAAATTGTACAGCTTATAGCGTTTTCACTATTGAATTTAAAGCACTGCAAACCCACTTCTTTCCCTTTTATATTAAGCTTTCTTTCTCTTAGAGCGATGCTCTCAATACATGTTTCTAGGCGCGCTGATATGGCCTTACTAACTCTCTCTTCTGCCTTTCTCCTTTGGCTCTCAATCCTTTCAAATGGACCAATCACGCTCGGCTTTAATATCACCTGATATAAGTTTGGGGGGTTGCGTTTCATTTCAATACAGTGGTGATCCCAGAGTCTGGAAATTCTTAACTATAACTGGTACTTAAGAATTTTTCTTGCCTTCGTCCCTCTTACATACTAATTTACAACAATGCAAAGGAAAGTAGAAAGGAAGGATGTTTTAAATTGCCAAAGTTAGAGGATAAGAGCAAACAATCTTAGTATTAAGGATCTAATATCTGAAAAGTAACACTAATTACATACGATACTAATTTGTTTTAATACCATTTTTGTTCCTGTAATATAAATATTATTACTGCATCCTCATTCCGAAAGCAATCTATTCTACCTAAGGCTCTATATGGTAATACGCCTTTATATTCCTTAGGTTTTCCACCTCTGTTCTTCCATTCTTTTCGATATATACTGTATTGTCTGTGAATTTTACAACTTTATACGGACCCGAGTAGCGGGGTTCTATCTTCCCCAGATTGTACTGCCTGTTTCTTACAAGCACATACTTTGCATCTTTTAAATCCTTAGGCATAAATATTTTCTTGTTTTTAAGGGTAGGTCTCAATGCCAGTGGCTTTGAGAGGAGGTACGTTAGTTTTTCAGCATAAGTTTTATAATCCATATAAGGGTTGCGAACTTTGCTTTCAAGTAAAGCTCCTGGTATCAGCGGGTTTTGGCCAAACATCAGCATGGATGCTGTAATTCCGCTTTCTTCTATGGGAGCAGTTCTCAAGCAAAATAGTGCAAAACGTAGGAGGTCAATCCACTTCTGTTTAGACGTAGATACTTCTGCAAGCATAGT
>SEYY01014348.1:50000-51331 GCA_009176605.1 Armadillidium nasatum | reverse complement strand
AGAGAGAGGCCATCTCTTGGAAGACCCTTTTTGATGGTTAAAGATAAACACAGGATTACAATTAATTATATATTTAAGAGATACCTAAAGAGTTATTAATATTTTATGTTGAACGTTTGTATGATGATTTAATTAGGCTTTTTTTGCCTGTTATATAATTATGAGACAGAAGACACAACTGGTTGCTTGGAAAGCAGAAGCGAGAAGGGAAGGCTAGAGGGAAGGTACTTCCGGTTCGCCAGCTTTCTGCAACTGTTTTCAAACAGCGCCAGATATTTATTTATTTAAATGATATACATATATATAATATATATATATATATATATATATATATATATATATATATATATATATATATATATATATATATATATATATATATATATATATATATATATATATTATATATATATATATATATATATATATATATATATATATATATATATATATATATATATATATATATATATATATATATATATACAAAACTTGGGAAAATTCAAAAGTTATGAATACAAACATTCTTTTCCTCAAAATTTATATATTATCAATGATATTTTTGAAAATTAGATATTTTAAGGATTATTTATTGCTATTAATTTTCATTTGAAATTACATTTGAATATAAATAGTATCATAGAAATCTGACAGAAAATATTATTATATTTTATGTGAAAAAATAACTTGTTGATGTCAAACTGTAATTTAGCTATTCAAAGATTTGAACGTAGCAGAGAACTAATGCACCTCTTCCTTCCCCGACATGAATTGCAAGGTACTGTCCTTCTACGAAAGTTTCCTCTGAGGTAAGCACGAAAGTTTTCAAATGTGTCAGATTTGTGGGTGCTGTTGCAAAGAGAGGGAAAGAATAACAACTCTTGATGAGAAGAAGGATTGTTTTTCCCAATTAGAATTTTTGCACTCTTGGGTAAGTCTATCTCATAGTTATTATTCTGAGGAGTTATTCGTACCTCACGAATTTTATAACTTCTTTTCAGATCAAACAAAACGTATCCACTGTCAGCTGAATAATCAATTCCATTGCATGTCTGATACAAATTGTAATTATAAATTCCTCTTGCTAGAGCATCTGCCGTACCGTTTGGTATGAAATTATCGGAAGTACTCGAAGATTTAACCTCTGAACCAAAAGCTAAATCTTTCATTAAAGTAGTGTAGCATTTTCTTGATCGTGATTTGCTATCCTGATGATAAGGCGAAACCATCATATTATTAAGAAAACAAAGCTTTCTTTCATCATCAAAACAAAAAGCAGTGCACCAGTCAGAGTTTCGCCAGCAAAGTGAGTGGCAAATAAATAAGGAATT
>SEYY01014348.1:10000-42500 GCA_009176605.1 Armadillidium nasatum | reverse complement strand
GGCAAAGAAAATCAATTTTTAAAATTTTTTACTACCAAGTTTTTCTATAATCATTATTCTTGAAGAAAATCAACAACAAAAATAGAAAAACTTACTTTTATATTTACTATAAACCACTTCAAAATGTCACTATGACGGAAATTGCTCTTTCAAAACATAGACGTCATAAAAAATAATCTTACTCAAGCTTCGTACGAGATAATTGCCAAAGGCTACAATAAAATTAATTCAAACATGTTTATCATCCCTTTAAGTCGTTGTGCTTCAATTTAATCATTCTACTGAATAAAAAAATATTATTATTAAAAAAGAACAAAGGAGTCACATCAAGGCTAAAAGGAGCTAAACGTTAAAATCAATATCATTTATTACATTAAAGTATATAGATAAAAAATTTAAATTCTATTTACTTATTTACAATTTTTGAACTTGCTAATAAAAAGTCTTCAAAAATATTATTAATCAAATAAAATAAAATTAAAAAAATTCTAATATTAAGATCAGTTTCCCTGGCAAAGAAGCACGAAATCATAATGGTAACATCTCGACCACGATCCTTCTCCGAAAATATCCAGTGTTACACAATCTGCTTCTTTGCTATTTTTCCATTTTGGTTCCCATTTCTGAAGTTTGTAACTTGCCTTTTCATAATCTGTTGATAAATTTAATGTAGTATATTTAATTAATATATATTTAATTATAGTGATCTAGTGGTAGAATGTTAACCTATTGTTAAATCCCTTTATAATAATATACATGATAATAAACATTGTGAGTATATTTGTAGGTGCATAATATGTATATGTAAGTAAATGCATAATTTATGAAAATACATATATGATAAACATTATAGTCTCGAATGGGTTGTGACAGGCTTAGCAAGCAGGCAACCTTTATCTACCTCCTCAAGAAACTACTGACAAGTGCGTGCACATTACAGGAGTATGGTGATAAAAAAGAGAAAGAGAAGATTTAAATACTTTCTAAGTATAAATAATTATTATTTGTAATTTTCAATTTTCAGAGTAATTTACACAGTATGCATGATTACATCAGTGTCTTCGGTCTATGTATACATACTAGACATGACTGTATTAGTATCTCCGGTCCACGTACAGGCAATATACATTATTGCATCAGTGTGTTCGGTATATGTATACACAGTGTACATGATTGTATCAGTGTATTCGGTCTATGTATACATACTATACATGATTGTATCAATGTCTTCGGTACATGTATACGCAATATAGATGTGAGTGTTTCCAGTCCAAGTATAGGCAGTATACATGATTATATCAGGGCATTCGGTCTTATGTATACACAATATACATGATTGTATCAGTGTATTCGGTGTATGTACACAGTATACATGATTATATCGATGTCTTCGGTCTATGTATACAAAGTATGCATGATTGTATCAGTGCCTTCGGTCTATTATACATACTATACATGATTATATCAATGTCTTCGGTCCAAATTTTATTTTTGCCAAGAATGTTTCGTAAAATTTTTTTCAGTATTATAAATTAAATTTAAGAATATGACTTCCCACCTGTACCGTCTTGAAGAACTACGTGACCTTCTTCTTTGATGTCATTGACTGGGTACCAAGAATACTTGTCAGTTTCGGGTTCAACAGTCATAGCGACGTAATAAAGGAATTCATCCTTAAAGAAACAAAATTTTGAGATAAAATATTTTAAGATAAAATATTATATTTTATTTTTTTCGAGAATTATTTTGAATTGCGAGAAAAAAAAAAAGATCATAAATTTCACAAATATATAAGATACAATAATTCCAGTCTATTATTATTATTATTATTATTATTATTATTATTATTATTATTATTATTATTATTATTATTATTATTATTATTATTATTATTACCATTATTTTTATCAGCTTTATTATTATTATTATTAATATCAGTTTGTTATTGTTATCAGTAGTATAGTTGTAGTTATTATTGTTATTATTATTATTATATTATTTAATTATTATTTATTATTTAATCATTATTATTATTAATTATTATTTATTATTATTATTATTATTATTATTATTATTATTATTATTATTATTATTTTTTATTATTATTATTATTATATTATTTTATATTATTATTATTATTAATTATTATTATTATATTATTATATTATTATTATTATTATTATTATCTTTATTATTATTATTATTATTATCTTATTATTATTATTATTATTATTAGTAGTAGTAGTAAGTAGTAGATATTTTTATTATAATTATTATTATTTTTATTTTTATTATTATTATTAATTATTATTATTATTATTATTATTATTATTATTATTATTATTATTATTATATTATTATTATTATTATTATTATTATTATTATTATTATTATTATTATTATTATTATTATTATTATTATTATTATTAAATTAATATGATTACTATTTTTTATTATTAAAAGTATTTTAACTTTTTAAATAACGATTTTGACTCTTTAAATGCAAGAGTTTTAAACTTAAATTACAAAATAAAGATATAATTTGTTTTACAACAACAAAAATAATAATAATAATAATAATAATAATAATAATAATAATAATAATAATAATAATAATAATAAAATAATAATAATAATAATAATAATAATAATAATAATAATAATAATAATAATAATAATAATAATAATAATAATAATAATAATAATAATAATATCAACAAAAGAATTCTGTGGGTAAGATCTTATCCTTATGATCATCCTTCAACAAAAGGTAAATCAAATTTACCTGAGTTTTTGGAATGAATGGTTTCCCACCATGATCCTTGCAATACTTAGCAGCAGCTTCCTGTTTAAGTTTAGGAGTTAAAAAGTATGTGTGTCCTAACATGGTTTCAGGCAACTCTGAAATTTATATTATAGTAGAATTAGAGGAGAGTTTCTTAACCGTGTCATATATCATGGACCCCCAGTGACTACATGGACCCCTAGAGGACCACATGGGAATCCAAGGGGACCACATAGACCCCCAGGGGATCACATGGACTCCAGGTGACCACATGGACCCCAGGAGATCACATGGACCCCCAGGGGACCACATGGACCCTTAGGAGATCATATGGACCTCCAGAGGACCACATGGACCCCCAGGGGATTTCTTGGACTCCAGGTGACCACATGGACCCCCAGGGGACTACATGGACCCCCAAAGGATCACATGGACCCCCAGGGAATCAGATACACTCCATGTGACCACATAAATCTCATGGGACCTCATGAACCCCAAGGGATCACATAGACATCCAGGGGATCACAGAAGCTTTGACAGAGTCCTCAAAGAAAAAAGATCAGAAAATATTTATTTAATTTAGGATATTACATATGAGTATGGGGGTCAACATACGTAAAGTTAAGACTCAGGGGGTCCAGAAGCAAAATCAGGGTTGGGAACCCCTGAATTAGAGCAAAGAGCAAAATTGAAGAAAAATATTCTTTTGAGAAAGGAGATTTAATTTTTTTTTTTTTTTTTTTTTTTTTTTGGCGGGGGGTTAGGGTGTGGGGGGTGAGGCAGGAGTTTTTAATTAAATAAATTAAAAAATTTGGATACCCAATTCTCGTCAATGGGTTTATTTGTTCATAACGATACCCAGATATGAAATTTCTAGTTATGAAGCATATCTTTTTTTTAAACTAAATGTCTTTCAATAAGTAAAACAGTGTTAATTACAATCTTTAAAGGTGAAAAGCTTTTGGGGGGGAAAAAAGGTGTTATGTGCTTCATTAATAGCGTTTTTTTTTTTTTTTTAAATTTTTAATTTTTAATTTTTTAATTTTTAATTTTTTTAATTTTTAATTTTTTTTTTTAAATTTTTAATTTAATTTTTTTTTAATTTTATTTTTTTTTTTAATTTTTAATTTTCATTTTTTTAATTTTTAAGTTTCATTTTTTAAAATTTTAATTTTAAATTTTTAATTTTTAAATTTAACATTATATAATTTTAATCTTTTTTTAATTTTTAGTTTTTAATTGTTATTTAATTTTTAAATTTTTAATTAAAATTTGTTTTTTAATTTCATTTTAATTTAACTTACTACTAAATGTTTCCAGAGTATTAATTAAATTTTATATATTTTTAATATTAATAATTTAATATTTTAATCTTAATTATTATTATAATATTATTTAAATATTTTGCTCATTTTAAGACCAATAATTCTTGTATTCTGCAATTTTTTTAAAACTTTTTTTGGATTTCAGTTGATTAATAAAGTCTATAGTTTAAATCCTTTTGCTATTATTATTATTATTATTATTATTATTATTATTATTATTATTATTATTATTATTATTATTATTATTATTATTATTATTATTATTATTATTATTATTATTATTATTATTACTAGGATGTATAATTTGAAAGTGAAATGTACGCAATGTGGCAACATTTATCTCCCATTTCATTGCCTCTTGAAAAATAAATCGATTTAGAAAGTTAATTTATTCTGAAAATATTCAGAAACTTTTCTCTCCACTCTTCAATACTAATACTTTCCCTCAATGTTGGAAGGGCATTGGTAGAACCCATTCTGAAGAAGGGTACCCGGTATGATCATTTTAACTATTGCCCTATAGCTCTCACTTGTATTCTGTCTAAGTTCTTTGAAACCCTTCTCAACTCTCATTTCTTAGATCATCTGGAATCCCATTCCCTTTTTTCCGATCATTAGTGTGACTTTCATCGCTCGAATCTACTGGTGATAAAATTTCCTATCTCAGGATTTATGGTCTTCAGCCCTTAAAAACCATGAGGAGACTTATATAGTGTGGCTTGACATATATACCTAAGGCATTTGACAGGGTATGGCATGCGTCACTGTATTTTCCAAAGCTTCCCTCCTTTGGGTTTTCTCTTTCTCTTTGCTAACCCATGTCTAGTTTTCTTTCTATTCGTTAAATTTATTCAGTTGTTGATGAGGTAACTTCTTCCTTTCCCGTCAAAAGTGGTGTTCCTTAGGGTTCTATGTCTTGTCTCCTACTCTATTCCTACTTTTCATTAATGATCTTCTCAACTTCTCATATAACCCTATCTACTCATATGACGATGGAGTGGTTCCAAAAGGAAATTCAACTCTTTATAAACTCAAATTCTAGAATTCTCTCTCTCAAGAACACCTACTAGCTTTTCAATATATTTCGATGATTCTCCCGTCTCCCCTGTTGATAATATAAACATCCTTGTCCTTCACATAAACAAAAAATGTATTGGAAACCTTACATCATATTGGTTGCTAAGGTGGCCTAAAAGAAGCTTGCAGTTCTGTTTAGGCTGCAAGAATTATTTCTTTCTTCTTTGTATTCCAATTATACAAGGGCCTCACTCGTCCTTGTTTAGAGTACTGTTCTCATATCTGGGGTGGCTCAAGTTTCACCCGTTTTTGGGAAGGGTTGACTCAAAAGCTGAAAGACTTATAACCTGTTCTGATCTTTCTAATTCACTTGGCCTTTTATCTCTGCAACGTGACGTTGGTGTTTGGTCTCTTTTCTATAGCTGCTACAAGCTGCAAATGTTCTTGGTAACTGACCACTCGTATACTTCAACCTTTAAGGCGTCCATCGTAGCACAAGAGTTGCATTTTCTGCACATGAGGTTTTGTGTAGACATAAGCAACTTCAGGATTGTCCACTGTGGTGCCTCCTTCTTTCCAGACACCTTCTGTTTTTAAAATCATATTTTTATAAATTTTAGCCCTAAAAGTAAACTAGTGTAGAGACAGTATCAGGTGTACGAAATTGTATTCATCAGTCTCAGGACTCAATATTTCATAAAAATTAGGAATGAGAAAAAATTCGTCATGAAAAATAACACAAAAATATACTAAAACTAAAATATTATTGTCAGTATTAATTTATATTTAATCAAATTTTAAGATTTGAATTGAAAAACTTACCTTTCCAGCATTTCTCAATATTTGATATTGCATATTCATGTTGTGAAATATTTACGTGGAATAGTGCTTTAACAATTGACGAAAGAGTTTTCGATAAGTCAGTGCAGGTGGTTTCTCCTCCTAGGTTAAATGGATTAAAACTTTTTATTTAATATTTGAATATTTGAATATAAAATCAATAGAAATAAGGTTTTAAATTGAATTTTTTTAATACTATTTCTAATTTAAATTGGAAAATAATTTATTAAAATAGAGGCATTCCTTCTCTCAAATTAAAAATGATAATGGCATTCTTAACTAATAGCAATGTCGCTCTTAAAACTATATTCAAAACTTTTACCTTACATTACTCGTTTATTTTGGAAAACAAAATATATACCGAGTAACTTGAGTAAGCTAAATTTTATCATTCTCCTACATCAAACAGTGAGGATTGAAAATGTAATTGTTTTAATGACACTAATCTCAATTTCTTTCCATATTCTTAAGGCACTTTCGTACTAGTATGACACTTCCAAATGCACAAAACTCATACCTTCTGAAATTTAAAATATCTCTGAATTTCATTCAATTATATTTCTGGGCGGAATCATATTGTTTCTTTATCAAAGCTCAGTTCTAAAACTTAAGCTCAGTTCTACAACTTAAGATGTTCTAAACCACCTTAAGAACTTCTTCACATTACCACAATTTCTTGCGTGCAAAGTATTTTGACATCAACCTCATTAACAAGTTTTTTTTTAAAGAAAACCACCACTTTCTCTTACAACCCTTTCCAAAGGATGATTGAAAAAAAATAAAAGGGAACCCACCCACAATCAAACCTATCCCAAATGTGGGAAAGATTAAGCGCAGTTTGGGAGCTTCACCAGCTCTTGGAGCGAACGGATCGTTCGCTCTAAACTGGTGGAGGCCTGAAGGGCAGTATTTTGTCTGCCTGGAGGGACGGCATATGCCCTAGTTGGTCAAGTCCGCTCTCAGAAACAAAACAAAAATAAGCGCAGTTTGAAAAGAATAATTGGAAATTAATCCTACAGAGCTAAAATGACTGGAAAAAAAGGAGGCATTAAGAATACAAACTTTAAGTTATTTATTTCACCTAAAAATTTAGAGAGTAAACGAGGTAACACTTGTAAAGTATGAATGGAAAGGGAAATATATTAATCTTTTAGCCTTTTATCCCACCTAAAAATTAGGTGAGTCTAGGAAAATTTCAAAAATACTAAACTATAAACTAACTACAGTTTATAATCATAAATTAAAAAGATGAAACAATTAATTAATTAGAAGTTAAATGAAATATTCATCATTAAAATGTTGCAAACTTTTTTTCTAAAATAATCAAAATCCAACTAAAACTAAATTAAACAGAAATGCACTTATTGATCACGAAACCCTTTTCAGGAGTTAAAACAAATGAATAAGCAAACATAAGAACATAAAGAATTAACTTATCAACACTCATCAAAACTCAATTTGACATGAATGGCAGTCCTTTTATGAAGATACTCTCTCTCTCTCTCTCTCTCTCTCTCTCTTCTCTCTCTCTCTCTGTCTGTCTGTCTCTCTCACTTCAATCTCTACTTTTTGCACGTACTTCTGAAGTGAAGTATGAAAAATTTTAATTGATAACTATTACTTTAGGATAACAGAGACTATCAAAAGCCTTAAAACGGAAAGTCAGCAAACAAATTGACTGAAATTCTTCTCTAATAATAATCATTGAATGTTTCCCCATTAGAAATTATATAAAAAGGAAAATAAATCTTTACAATCATATTAATTAAAACAGGAATTCTGACAGAATATTTTCTTTTATTTATGGAATGTTTTTTTCCTAAATTTTTTTAAACAATAACATATAGTTTCTTTTTTTATTTATTTATTTTATTTTTTTTAAAGATAAACTTGTCGCATAGTGTCGAAGGGAAACTTTAATTAATAGGTGATATTAAAAGATGTCCTTTTCCTTGAATTTTCAGTGATAGTCCCTGTTAAGGATGGAGTGAAGTATCGGTATCGGCAGTATCGGCATGTTTTTGAGTATCGGTATCGGTATCGATAAAAATTTTGGACAAGAGTAAAGTATCGGTATATCGGTAGTAGTATCGGCAAGTATCGGCATATTTTTAGGTATCGGTATCGGTATCGGTAAAAATTTTGGTATCGCTCCATCCCTACCTAGTCCCTGTAAATATCTCAAATACACCATCTTCCTGTTAAGCTCCGCCCATTTTTTGGAACTTCATTAGAGTCATATATTTTAATTAAACAATTTGAGTCTCTTAAAAATTAGACACTTTTCTAACCTGTTTCAAATATTCCAGAATTTTCTTCTGTTTTCGAATGGGTGACATTTCTAGAAGATATCAAGGGCTCTACCATATATATATATATATATATATATATATATATATATATATATATATATATATATATATATATATATATATATATATATATATATATATATATATATATAATATATATATATATATATATATATATATATGCTCATAACTTTTCCCACAAACGTGGGGTGTTTACTGCAACAAGCAACAACATGCCAGCCTTCATCACCTCACCAATCTTTTCCATTCATTCCTGTCCTCCGTCAACCGCAAACTCTCCTCCCATCTCAGCTCCCTATCCTTCAATAACTCCTTGACCTCACTTACCCAATCTCCCCAAGGTCTCCCACTACCTCTTACACCTTCAACCTCCGATATAAACACCATTTTAGCCAATCTCCCATCATTCATCCTATAAACATGCTCAAACCACCTCAGCATGTTCTGTTCAGCTCTCCCAACCATATCCCTTCCCCAGGCACATTGCTTCTTTATTCTCACATTCCAGACTCTGTCCCTTCTACTTACACCACATACCGTTCTCAGACCTTTCATTTCGAAAACCTCAACCTTTTTTCCGTTTTCTTGCATTCAACCGCCACACCTCGCTCCCATGCATGACAACTGTAACACAGCATCCCTCAAATATTTTCTTCTTCACTTCTCTTGACAACCTTCCTCTCTTCCAAATATCCCTCAAGCCTCCCAACACCTCACCTCTTCTGCCCCCTCAAAATTCACACCCAGATATTTAAAAGAATTAACCCATTCCAATCTTTCCCTCCCCACCTTAATTAGCAGTTCATCTCTCTCCCATATATATATATATATATATATATATATATATATATATATATATATATATATATATATATATATATATATATATATATATATATATATATATATATATATATATATATATATATATATATATATATATATATATATATATATATATATATATATATATATATATATATATATATATATATATATATATATATATATATATATATATATATATATATATATATATATATATATATATATATATATATATATATATATATATATATATATATATATATATATATATATATATATATATATATATATATATATATATATATATATATATATATATATATATATATATATATATATATATATCCCCTTATAGTACAGTTATTGTGCTTCACTTTACAATGCCTATTAAATTAATTTCCTTACCTTTCTTTAAGGGTTCCTTTAGGCTTTCGTAATGTTCCAAGACTAAGGCTGCCAAATTTTCTGTAGCATTATAGCTTTCTGCAATATATATATATATATATATATATATATATATATATATATATATATATATATATATATATATATATATATATATATATATATATATATATATATATATATATAAACATCAGAGTTGAAAGTTTGCTATAGTGGAATCGAACCCGGGCTCTATAGCACAAAAGCATAGAGTTTTACCACTACGCTACTAGCGGGTCGAAAGACATATTCAAAGAGGAGGCTTATGAATAATAATTCCAAGGACTTCTCCCGACCGGGCTCAACCTCTCTCTTTCCTCTCGCAAACTTAACAGATTGGTCAATAATAAAAGTCTGCTAATCCTGTCGCAGATCAAATTCATTAAACATCAGAGTTTAAAATTTTCAATTGTTAAATCAAACCCTGACTCTATCGGGTCATGTTACCTCACGCTCAAGCGCGGTCGGGAGAAGTCATTGGAGGTTGTTCTTGTGAATTATTCTTCATAAGCCTTCTTTTTTGATTTCTTCTTTTGAACCGCCAGTAGCGTAGTGGTAAAACTGTATTCTTTTGTGTTATAGGGCTCGTGTTCGATTCCCCTATTTATAAATTTAAACTCTGATGTTTAATGTATTTGATCTGCTAGAGGATAAGCAGACTATTAATATAGATAGATAGATATATATATAGATATATATATATATATATATATATATATATATATATATATATATATATATATATATATATATATATATATATATATATATATATATATATATATATATATATATATATATATATATATATATTGTGCCATTTCAATGGCAAGAAAACGAAAAAAATTATGTTTATAAAATTTTATGCCATCAAAGTTGGTAAATTATAGCATTACAAATTTCAAACGAGGTACCAAGTAAACTTTAAAAATAATTATAATTATAATATTACAATAATAAATTAATAATATAACTTTTGTTTCAAAATCTAGATTAACCAAAAATCCTATTGGCACCTTTTAAAAGTCTTTCAATCAAAATATTCGAATTGATGTTAATGATTTCAAATAAAAAAGATTGAAGTAAATTAATATTTTTTATATTAAATTGATTTTAATTTCTTTAGTTTTTTTTCTAAAGATATTTCATTTAGTTTACATATCTAATTAAATTAGTGTGGAAAATCTATTTTTTAATATTACTGCATTCACATAAATGGGGTGACTAATCACTCATCAACATAAATGGGGTGACTAATCATTCACATAAATGGGGTGACTAATCATTCACATAAATGGGGTAACTAATCATTCACATAAATGGATTAATTAATCAGTCATATATGTATTTGACATAAATGGAGTACCTAATCATTCATATATATGGGGTGACTAATGAACTAACTAATCATTCACATAAATGTGGTGATTAATATTTCACTTAAATTTATTGACTAATCATTCACATAAATTTATTGACTAATCATTCACATAAATGAGGTGATTAATCATTCACATAAATGGATTGAATAATCATTCACATAAATGTGGTGATTAATATTTCACTTAAATGGATTGACTAGTCATTCACATAAATGATGTGATTAATCATCCACATAAATGGGGTAGTTAATTCCTCATTTTTAAAGAACAACTTGAGAGCCTATTCTTTTCTCACAGTCACACAATATTAATATTCTGTCTGGTGTTGTGAACCCAAATTTACGATTAAAGTTATTTTCACAAGTGCTTTTCAGGTAAATTTTCGAACGTACTGTACTTAATTCTTCGGTGTTATCAACTTTCTTTTATTCGTAGAGTGCTGATTTGTTTCTATTGTTAATTTTTAACGAGGAATATTAATAATGATAATATTATTATAATCATATCAGTATTATCATTATCACCATCATAATATTATTACTATAATCATTATTTTAATTATTATTATTATTATTATTATTATTATTATTATTATTATTATTATTATTATTATTATTATTATTATTATTATTATTATATTATTATTATTATTATTATTATTATTATTATTATTATTATTATTATTATTATTATTATTATAATTATTACTTACATTTTCATTTTTATTTTTATTACAATAATAATTATTATTATTATTAAGTATTATTATGATTATTATTTTATTATTTTTATTATTACTATATTATTATTATTATTATTATTATTATTATTACAGCTATTATTATTATTATTATTATTATTATTATTATTATTATTATTATTATTATTACCTCTGCAGAAATAAATGTCATTTCTAGTGCCTGCTGAAGTATCTGTAATATCTTTGATTCCTGCAAGTATTCTTTCTAACTTTGAATCAAAAGCATTCTGATTCGTCCTTGATGCATCTGATATACATATATATATATATATATATATATATATATATATATATATATATATATATATATATATATATATATATATATATATATATATATATATATATATATATATATATATATATATATATATATAATGAAAGCGCTAAATTAAACCGTGGTGTGAATCGTACACAATTCATATTTTCTGCCGGGGATTCGAACCCTGACCTTTTAGCTGGTAATACAGAGTGTTACCTCTGAGCTATGACACTTCAAAAGGAAATCGCTAAGAGAATCACAACTCAAAGGAAATCCCCGAGTGAACAAAACTACCTGATTTGAACCAATCTGAAACTCTTCATATCGTCATTGTCAAACCAGCAGCAACAAAAATACTTTAAAACTAGTTAAAAGTAGTACTTTATGATGTTTATTCATTAATTTTTTTATTCCTTGAAAATAATTTCAAACTAATTTTTTTTTTCGAATAATTAAAATAATTTTAAAGTGTGTTATTTCAATACTAAAATGCATACCATTAATATATTAATTGCATTACTTATTTTTACTGTATTAATACCAAAATTTGTGGTTCTGTATACTGTATTTAATTTAGAACAAATAAAATAAAGTAAAATACTTAACTCAAGTGGAAAGTATATATATATATATATATATATATATATATATATATATATATATATATATATATATATATATATATATATATATATATATATATATTAGACAGATGGAAGAGAGTTCCACAGAAGCAAAAGGCGGCTGAAAAGAAGGAGGCACCACAACGAAGAAGACTGGGATTTACCATATTCACACAAAATTCATGCGAAAGAATGACACCCCTTGTGCTGCGAGGGCGACGTAATGGTGGTGGAATTCGAGAGGTCAATTCCCTTCTCTTGAGCAACTGCCATTGCAGTACCTATAGAAAAGAGATAGTGCACCAACGTCACGTCGGGGAGAAAGAAGGTCAAGTGAGCTCAAAAGAAGCGGACAGTGTTTTAATCTTTTAGACTGAGACTCAACCCTATCCAAAAGAAAGGTAAAACCGGAGGTCCTCAAATGTGAGAACAGTACTCCATACTAGGGCGGATAAGACTCTTATAAAATTGGATCAACTGTTTTAAGAAACAAATTACCACAATCTAAATAGTATTTCCAGATTCTTTGAAACCAACCGCCCTAGCAACCATTGTGATATGAAGTTTCCAAGAATGCTTATCTTTTATGTTCAGATCAAGAATGTTAATGTTGTTTAAAGGTAAGACGGAAGAAACGTCGAAGAAGATAGGAAAGTTGGGAGGTGTTTTTGAGAGGAAGATGTGAAGAAGTCGAGTTTTTAAAGAGTTGAATATTACAAAGCTGAAGCGACTCCACCGGGAAATCCCGTACACATCGACAAGAATGGAGTAAGAAAGCTGAAGACGAGGAACAACTCAAGAAACAAAAGGAAAGGAGCATATTTCAAATGAGTAGAAGCATGGAAAGTTGAATCATCGGCATAAGAATGAGCAGAGATAAAAGTTTAGCTGAGAAGATATTTAACGAAAAATAAGAATAAAGTTGGAGGTAAAACAGAACCCTGAGGAATACCACAATTGACAGAAAAGAAAGAAGAGGTTGCTCCATCGACAAGGGCTGATATGAAACAATCTGAAAGAAAACAAATCATAAGTAAACAAAGAGTAGGAGGAAACCCAAGGAATGTAAACTTGGAATGTAGTGATGCATGTCACACTCGGTCAAAATCCTTGTCAAACGCCACCACACAAGACTCTCCAAAATCCTTAAGAGCAGAAGACCATAAATCAGTAAGAATGGATAATAAAAAAAAATATGTCACCAGTTGACCTTGAACGTTAAAAGCCGTACTGATGATCTGAAAGAAGGGCGTGAGATTCTTGATGTTCCATTTCAGTTTAATAGCAAAACATGTAAAGCACACGATATTTGTGTATGTAAATTTGTAACTGATAAATAAAGGTCAAAGATTAAAGTTTATTATTTTTATTATTATTATTATTATTATTATTATTATTATTATTATTATTATTATTATTATTATTATTATTATTATTATTATTATTATTATTATTATTATTATTATTATATATTATATATTATTATTATTATTATTATTATTTTCATTATTATTATATTATATTATTATTATTATTATTATTTGATTATTATTATTATTATTATTATTATTATTATCAATTTTATTAATTTATTATTTTATTATTATCATTATTATTATCATCATTATTATTATTAATTATTATTATTACCTTTACAAAAGGCGACCTCCAGAGAAATATTTCTTGCTACTTCTGAAATATCTTTGACAGATCTGTCGTTAATTTCTTGGAGAAATTTCTTTAACTTTGAGAGGAGAGAAATACGGTTTTTCTCTACTATATCTGATATATATATATATATATATATATATATATATATATATATATATATATATATATATATATATATATATATATATATATATATATATATATATATATATATATATATATATTTGAATTAATATTACACCTATTATTACTATTTTGAATTACATTATAATTATATTATTTTAATATTACCTGTACATGAAGAGACTTCATAAGAAATATTTCTTGTTACTTTTGAAATATCTTTGATGCCTTCGACTTCTATGAGAACTTTTTCTAATTTTGAATCAAGTTCAGTTTGTTTATTCGCTAAGTTGTCTGACAATATATGGACATAGTGAAAACATAAATAAATTCAATTTGAGCGATCTGCATCGAAATTTCACTAAAAATTTAAAAATTATATTAAAGTATTAAAGATGTTTCCAAAATTATTATATTTTATGTTGAATTCAAAGTGATTTGGGATATAGTGAAAGGTGTTTTACATATTTCCGTTTTTAGCACAGACGAACTGAATATCAGAATTAATTGTGAATGAAAGACTGAAGTTGAGATGTAGGTAAAGAAGAAATAGATTTCTTAGACAGAAGGCATGTTTGGAAAGAGAAATTTTGAAAATTACATGAAGGGATCTGTCAGAATCATTCAGAGAGGGAAAATATATTATAAAGCATACATGCGTTCGAGGAAGGTGAAGAGAGAGAGAGAGAGAGAGAGAGAGAGAGAGAGAGAGAGAGAGAGAGAGAGAGAGAGAGACAGAGAGAGAGAGAGAGAGAGAGAGAGAGAGAGAGAGAGAGAGAGAGAGAGAGAGAGAGAGAGAGAGAGAGAGAGAGAGAGAGAGAGAGAGAGAGAGAGAGAGAGAGAGAGAGAGAGAGAGAGAGAGAGAGAGAGAGAGAGAGAGAGAGAGAGATAGAGAGAGAGAGAGAGAGAGAGAGAGAGAGAGAGAGAGAGAGAGAGAGAGAGCTGAAAAAAACTCTGAGCTAAAATTTGAGTCAAGATTTGAGAGAAGATTTCTTTTTTAAAAAAAATTTAGACAATCGTTGGAAACAAAAAGAGGCAAAGAAGAAGAAACAGAATCGAAGTTAAGAATTAAAGTATAATGAAGAAAGAGCTTGAGAAAGAAGGGCCAGAAAGACTATTTTACTAAGGAAATAGAGTTTTCATGAGTTTAAATTTTGTCAGTTTCAATGATGAAATTTAAATAACATGATTTCCTGTAATTTGATGACATCTTCAAATTCTTAAAGCAGAGTCTTTGTTACGGATAGAGCTGGAAAGAAAGGATTAAATTAAGTTTTCAGATATTTAACTGAATGAAATATATACCTACATGTCATAGTTAATCAAATCTGTTTTTCCTTCCTGCACTCTATGACAGACTCTTTTCACCGAAGCAGTATTCTTTCAGATAGAAATCAAAAGAGCAACTGCAAGCCAGATATATTGACATCTCTGAAATACCAATTCCACGAAAAAAAAAATAAATAGGACACACAAGAGCCCAGTTTTGGATGGATTTCAACAATATAGATAAGGACAAAGTTAAAAAACTTTCTAGGATATCGATTTCTTCCCCAAGACCATCATCATTGATCAAGATTATCAAGACCATTATTTGTGCTGCTGTAGAACTTATGTATCAACTATTTCTTTTAAAACCTATGTTATTTATAATGAATTTTCTGGCGTGATCATCATCAGTACCTTGAGGTTTAAAAAAAGCTTTCAGCTTTCGTGAACATTGAAGTCACTAAGAAAGGAGAAGAAGAGAGAAAGGGATATATTATGGAGTTCATACTATCAAAGAATTTGGGATAGTAAAATGGTGTTTAGAAATAAAAAAAAACTCCGAAACCTGAAACTAGAAAATTCCAAAGAGCGGAAGACAGGTGTTTAACAAAGAGGAAAGTTAAATAAGGCTCTGAAATTGAAATAAAATTAAAGAAGAAAGAGAATAAAGTATACCTAAAAAAAAAATAAAATTAAAAAAAAAATCAGTTCCGCGGCGGAAACAATTCATTCTACCAACGGAGGCCACAGGGGAAGAGAGGATAGATGGAAGACTACTTTAGTAAGCTTCTTTTCATATCTTCCCGAAGAGAAAAATTTATTGATATTTTAATTTGTTGTAGGTAAGGAAAGGTAGTAAGAACAAACCAAAAGACAACCAATTAATGAACTGGAAGTATGCTGAATCTACCATCTCTGGATCTACCATCTCTGTCAATAATACACAATTTCGAGTAGCAAATGGACTCAAGAATGTAATCAACCTTCCCCAAACTAAAGAACCCCACATTTCAAATCCCCTCTCCCCCAACCATCACAAAAAGAAATAAAAAAATAACAATAATGGCTATTTCATCAGTCAGAAAAAAAACACACCCTTTCCCCATAATTTAAATGAGAAAAAGACCAAATTTATTATAATTAATTTTACTAAACAAATAAAATTATATTCAAATAGAAAACTCCTTTAATTCACCTAAATTTGAACCCTTTAAATAGAAAAGGTTTAATTAACAAATGTATAATAATTAAGTGTTAATGTATATATATATATATATATATATATATATATATATATATATATATATATATATATATATATATATATATATATATATATATATATATATATATATATATATATGGTAGGATGCCCATATTGTCACCCCAGAAGAGCCTAACGGGATTTTTATTTACAATTGCAAATCACTTCGCTCAAATTGACCTCACGCTCTTTCCTGACACAGTTTAGGAGGGTTCAACCCATCGAAATTGACCTCAATTCGAGGATGGAGCCCCTGGGGAGTCCTGTGAAACTTCAAAAATCGGTATCAGGAAGTTACCTGAGTTTGCAGAATTGCTACATTCACCTCACTCTCTTTCCTGACCCTTTTTTTGCGGTTTAATTAAGCAGAAATCGGTTAGAATCAGGGGCAGGGGTTCTAGGGGTCCAGGGGTCCAAGAGGGTCCGTGAACCTACAAGAAAAGGTCAAGAAGGTCCCTGAGAATGCAACATTGCACGCAATTGCAAAAAAAGACAATTAGGCTTTTCTGGGGAGACGATATTCGACAACTATATATATATATATACTATATATATATATATATATATATATATATATATATATATATATATATATATATATATATATATATATATATATATATATATATATATATATATATATATATATATATATATATATATATATATATATATATATATATATCTGTAATACCTTTTGAATCTTCAACTTCCCTCAAAATTTTGTACATGTTTTTCATCTCGGAATGTATTAACTCCAAGTTGGATGTAACAATTTCTTCCAGTTTATTTGTAATCTTCTATATATATATATATATATATATATATATATATATATATATATATATATATATATATATATATATATATATATATATATATATATATATATATATATATATATATATATATATATATTATATATATATATATATATATATGCGCTCCTCCATGGCTCTCCTACTGATAAAAATGTCTTGTCAAAAATATCTCTAAAACCTTCTGTAAATCTGCCTTTCCTCCTCTTATTCGCTCTGATGGTTCTGTAGCTAATACTCCTTCTGAAAATGCTTATCTCTTCGGCCTCCTTTTTTCATCTAATTCCACCCTGCTCGTTTCTGGCATCCCTCCTCCTACTCCTTCTCCTCTCAGGTGTCCCATGTCTCTACCTGTAATTGCTCATGATCGGGTGCATGGGGATCCTGAAATCTATGAACGTCAGGAAGGCCAGTACCCCGGATGGCATTACCCCTCGTGTCCTCGTGTTCTGAGGGAGTGTGCTTCCGAGTTAGCGCCTATCATCATTCAGCTCTACTTTTTATGCCTCAATACTAATACTTTTCCTCAATGTTGGAAGCGTGAATTTGCTCAGCCGATCCCGAAAAAAGGTAGCCGCTCTGACCCTTTTAACTATCGACCTATAGCTCTCACTTGTGTTGTCTAAAATTTTTGAAACTCTCCTCAACTCTCATTTCCTGGATCATTTGGAGTCTCGTTCTCTTCTCTCAGATCACCAGTAAGGCTTTCGACGCTCGAGGTCAACTGGTGACATACTTCCTATCTTACTGATCTAAGGTCTTCTGCCCTTATGGATTTCGGAGAGTCTTGTGTGGTGGTGTTTGATATATCCAAGGCTTTTGACCGGATATGGGATGCGTTACTGCTCTCCAAGCTCCCTTAATTTGGGTTTCCTCCTTCCCTTTGATTACTCTTGTTTAGTTTTCTTTCAGATCGTTCCATTTCGGCACTTGTAGATGGAGCGACCTCTTCCTCCTTTTCTGTCAACTATGGTGTACCTCAGGGTTCTGTTTTATCTCCAACTCTATTCTTACTTTTCATTAACGATCTTCTCAACTGCACTTCTAACTCTGTTCACTTTTATGCTGATGACTCAACTCTACATTCTTCTACTCATTTCAAATCTGCTCCCTCTTTTGCTTCTAGACTTGCTTCTCGTCTTCAACTTTCCGATTCTATTCTTGCCGATCTGGATGGGATTTCCCGGTGGGGTCATAGCAACCTTGTGAAATTCAACTCTTTAAAAACTCAACTTCTTTACATATCCCTCTCAAAAACACCTCCCAACTTTCCTATCCTTATTAGGTATATATATATATATATATATATATATATATATATATATATATATATATATATATATATATATATATATATATATATATATATATATATATATATATATATATATATATAATAATAAAAAAAAAAAAAAAAAAAAAAAAAAAAAAAAAAAAAAAAAAAAAAAAAAAAAAAAAAAAAAAAAAAATCTTGAAGTTGATAAATTGATAAAAATTAAATATGAATATTTTCTTGGAAAATATTAACATCCTTGTGTTGGAAAAATATTTATTAAATATTAGTTAAATTTAAATATTTTTATTAAATTTAAATATTTGTTAAATTTTAATATTTTTATTAAACTTAAATATTTGTCATATTGAAAATTTTATTTTAATTTAAATATTTGTCAAATTTAAATGTTTTTTAAACTTAAATAATTGTTACATTTAAATAAATTTATTAAATTGAAATATTTTTATTAAATTTAAATATTTGTTAAATTGAAATATTTTTATTAAATATAAATGTTACAATTAAATATTTTTTATTAAATTTAAATTTTTGTTAAATTTAAATATTTTTATTAAATTTAATTATGTTAATTTTGAATATTTTTATTACATTTAATTATTTGTTAAATCTAAAAAATTTTATTAAATTTAAATACTTTTATTAAAATTAAATATTTTATTAAATTTAAATACTTTTATTAAATTTAAATGATTTTATTAAATTTAAATACTTTTATTAAAATTAAATATTTTTATTAAATTTAAATACTTTTATTATAATTAAATATTTTTATTGAAATTTAAATACTTTTATTAAATTTAAATTTTTTTTATTAAATTTAAATATTTGCTAAACTGATTGTACATTCTACGCATTTTGAAACCATTGTTTCTGTATGTTTTTTTTTTTTCCTTATATTTTGCAATTTATTACTTGGGAGAAATTTAAATTATAATTTCCTTAATTTTAAAATAAAGAATATTCTTAATTTTTAATTAAAAAATATTCTTATTAAGTTGTGATAATGACAGAGAAGGACAGGAAAAGAGGAAAGAATATATTGAATGGTGAAGCCGTAGCAAAGTTGAATTAGGGATTTATGAGGTGCTCCGGTGTGCTCTTAGAGTTGGGACTTATGGGGTGCTCCGGTGTCGTCTTAGAGTTGGGATTTATGGGGTGCTCCGGTGTAATCTTAGAGTTGGGACTTATGGAGTATTCCAAAACTAGAACTGGTCCTTGAATTTTAAGTATCAGCCACGGATGGAGACGGAGATAAGGTTTTTGGACCATTATGGAGCTAAAGCCGAGATTTCCAAAACAATCCCACCACTATATATATATATATATATATATATATATATATATATATATATATATATATATATATATATATATATATATATATATATATATATAATATATATATATATACCGTCCAAACCGGTAGGCTATCGCCTGTCGGGTGCTACTCCTCCAAAATGATTGTAGGTGTATATATATATATATATGCTGAACATATATATATATATATATATATATATATATATATATATATATATATATATATATATATATATATATATATATATATATATATATATATATATATATTACATGTTGACTCCACTCACTGACAGGGCCCTTCTCTAGGAGGAGGCATACGAGGAATATTTAGGAATAAAAGGAAACCTACCCAATCTCAAGTCTAATAGAAAACTCTGAGGAGAGAGTAGATGGTTGCCTTAAAGAGAGAAAGATTATAAACAGCAGGAAATACAGAAGATGGCATGGAGTTCCACAGAAAAGAGGTAACTGGATAGAATGAGGCACCACAGCGAACAAGGAAGGAGTTTGCAATACTCACACAATGTTCAAGTGAGAGCTAAAGCACTCCATGTGCTACAAGAGGGACTCAATATAGGTGGGTTGCGAGAAGTTAATTCCCTCGAGCACTTGCCATTGCAGTACCTATAGAATAGAGATAGTGCACCAACATCACGTCGCAGAAAAAAAGGATCAAGTGAGTTTGAAAGTAGGTGATAGTTCATTAGCTTTTTAATTAATTAACTTTAGACTCAACCCTGTCCAAAAGTAAGGAAGATCTGGAGCCCACCAAAATGTGTGAACAGAACTCTATTCAAGGGAGGATAAGGCCCTTATATAATTGGAGTAACTGTTCAGAAGGAAAAAATTCAAGTAACCTGAATAAAATCCTCAGTTTCTTAAAGGCCACACTATCAACAGTTGTGATTTGAGGTTTCCAAGACAATTTATGGTTTATGCTCAGATTAAATATATTTATGGTGTTTACAGGTGAGACGAAGGAGCCGTCGAACGAGATAGGAAAGTTGGGAGGTGTTTTATAGAGAAAGATATGGAGAAGTTAAATTTTTAATCAGTTGAAATTCATAAGGTTGCGGTGTCCATACCGGGAAATCTTATCAAGGTCAGCAAAAATAAGATCGGAAAGTTGAAGACGAGAAGTAACTTTAAAAGGAAAAAACGGATCAGTTTTAAAATATGTAGAAGAATGGAGAGTTGTGCCATCGGGATATAAATGAACAAAGGTACAAGGGCAGCTGAGGAGGTCGTTCATGAAAAGTAAGAATAGTGTAGGAGATAGAACAAACTTTGAGAAAAAAAACAAAAAAAAAAAAAAAAAAAAATTTTTTTTTTTTTTTAAATTTTCATTCAATTCTCCTGAAAATTTCAATATATATAGCTTTTTCCCGCCTGAAAAACTCGATTCCTAACGTTTTTACGAGCGATTTAATGTTTAGCAGTTACATCGGAATGTTTTTCAAATTCAAATCTACGGTGAAGCCACATAAAAAAATTTTTTTGGCCTGAAATTTGGTAGATATTTTCCTAATTCTATTTGCTACAAAAACTTCTAATAGACTTTTGCTCCCAGAGTTACACAAAAAACAGTATTAGCCCAAGACTGACCACCTATCGAAAAAAAATTATTTTTTGAAAAAAAAAAAAATTTTTTTTTTTTTTTTTTTTAAAAATATTTTTTTAAAAAACAGTATAATTACTACGTAAATAAATTTTAGCACACTTATAGAAGAGTGTTGGCTCTACAAATTCTTCTTTATACTTTATTCGATATGATTTGTTTGTTCCGAGATATGATCTCTCAAAAAAGGTCCTTTTTTTAGAAAATTTTCAAAAATTCTAAAAGTTTGAGAGGCTATATCTGTCTTCAAACAATTAGAACTTAATAATGCTCTAAATAAAAGTTGTAGAACTATCTCTCTTCTAAACAATATCTAAAAATTTCAAAAATGGTCGTATAGGATTTTTTTTAAATAATTTTTTTCTCCGAAAGGGTAAAAAAAAATTCAAAAAAAAATTGGACTGATTATACCTTTTATTCCTGGACATGATATCAAAAATCTGTTGCGATCAATGCAAGAGATTGGGGCTTAGATTGTTCAGGCAAATTTTTACCTCATTGTGGAAAAAAAATTTTGACCCCGCTAATCATTTTTTTTTCGACTTTTTACCAGTAATACCTATGAAACCGTTATAGACTCATAAAAACGCTAAAAATGGAGCTTTTTGAAGCGGGAAAAAAGCTATATACACTGCAAATTTCAGCTCAACCGGTCAAAAAAATAAAAATTTCCTTTCAAAATCGCAACCTCCTCTTTTTAAATGGAAAAGAAGAAGAAATTGCTCCATCAACAGGTACTGTTATAGAGCGATTTGAGAAGAAACTAGACATGAGTAAGAAAAGAGAAGGAGCAAACGCAACGGAAGAGAGCCATATCCGTTCAAAATCCTTGGATATATCAAGAGCCACAACACAAGACCCTAAGACAATAGATCAGTGAGATAGGGAAGTATGTTACCAGTAGACTTCGAGCATTCGAAAGTTTTACTGATGATCTAAAAGAAGGAAATGATATTCAAAATATTCAAAGAAATGAAAGTTAAGGATAGTTTCAAAGGATTTAAATAGAACACAAGTGAGAGCTATAGGACGATAGTCAAATGGTTCCGAGTGACTACCCTTCTATATATTCATATATATTCCATATATTCATAATCAAAGCATCAGGTTCAAAATCCGGTAATTGGAATCACAAACTCAGAAATCAGATACTATCAAATCAAATCAATAAATCAAATATACTGTTTATATCTATCTATCAATCTATATATATTTATCTATATCTATCTATCCATGTATCTATATCTATCTATCTATCTATCTATCCATGTATCTATCTATCTATCTATCTATCTATCTATCTATCTATCTATCTATCTATCTATCTATCTATCTATCTATCTATCTATCTATCTATCTATCTATCTATCTATCTATCTATCTATCTATCTATATATATATATTATATATATATATATATATATATATATATATATATATATATATATATATATATATATATATATATATATATATATATATATATATATATATATATATATATATATATATATATATATATATATATATATATATATATATATATATATATATATATAATATTTATATTATATTTACCTTCTTTAAGTGGGAGCTGAGCAAAATTGTTTTTTGTTGAATCTGAATTTGCTTTAATAATTTCGACCTTCTGAGAAAACATTTTCCAACTTCGAATTGATGGCTTTCTGATTAAATTTTAAATTTTATATTTATATATATATATATATATATATATATATATATATATATATATATTATATATATATATATATATATATATATATATATTATATAGTATATATATATATATATATATATATATATATTATATATATATATATATATATATATATATTATATTATATATATATATATATATATATATATATATATATATATTATATTTATATATATATATATATATATATATATATAATATATATATATATATATATATATATATATATATATATATATATATATATATATATATATATATATATATATATATATATATATATATATATATATATATATATATATATATATATATATATATATATATATATATATATATATATATATATATATATATATATATATATTCACAGAAGGTTTACTTCGGCTTCGGTATGCCGATATTCGGTATTGCCGAAGCATCGGCCAATATAGTAAGGATATGGCAGGAAAAATCAGGCAACCTGTCCTACGGTCTTTTCTATTTGCGTGCAATATTCTCAGGGACCTTCCTGACATTTTTTTGTCGGTTCACGACCCCGCGGGCCACGGACCCCCAAACCCCAATCGAATCAATTCAGGAGATGAAACGCAAAGAAAATAGGAAAGAGTGAGGTGAAAGCAGCGATTTTGTACTTCTGATACCTTTTTGGGGGGTTCAGGGGCCAGGCGGGGCCCCTTCCCCAGACTTGACAATTTCGTTGCAAAATGGTTGAAAGAGCGTGAGGTCAATTCGGAGTGATTTGATGCAAATCAAAAAGGTTGCCTGATTTTCTGGAAAGCGGAAGCTATCGGCCAATGCCGATTAGTTATCAGGCTTTACGAATGTCCTAATTGTTGATGCTTAATTCGGTCGATGTCGATTAGTTAGCAGACTTTACGACCTAATTGCTGATGCTTAAATCGGCTAATGCCGATTAGTTAGCAGGCTTTACGAATGTTCTAATTGCTAATGCTTCTTTTTAAATTTTTTTTTTTTTTTTTTTTATAAAAGTTCACATCTCACGGGCATTGCCCTATTCGAGGAGAGGAACTTTCTAGGTAGTATATACCTAGGATCCCGAAATGGGATCGAACCGGCGCCCTCAAGCACGTGAGTCAATCACCCTACCGTTCGAGCCACGGTAGACTCAGTTCAAAATAGATATTTTGAACCTAGAACAAACTTTGAGCAAATAGGATGTAAATGAAATGAATTTGGTAATGAGTATAATATTGACTGAAATCAAATAAAGAAATATCAAGTACTTATTAATAATTAATAAAGTATATGAAAAGTTATTAAACTATTAATTGACTATCATTGCAACTGCTAAATTGTTTTACATTTTATATTTGAAGTGTAGATGCAGTTTACAAATTCTAATTCTTCACCATGTTCTGATTTTCATCTGCTTCTGGTTGCTTTATATATATATTCCCTGTTGTACTGAAAAGACTCTCATTCATTTCTGAAGAGTTGTAAAGGTATGACTGATTTTTCTTTCTTTAAACCAGTTAACTAGTAACCTGCCAACCATTTATTTTTTGTCAGCTTCTGATAGACTTTAATAATAATTATAATAATAATTAATTAAAATAATAATTAATTAAATAATTATAAATATTATATATATATATATATATATATATATATAATATATATATATATATATATATATATATATATATATATATATATATATATATATATATATATATATAACATTCCACATTTAGTCATTTACCCTCTAAATGAGGATGAGTAGTTATTTCGGGCTATTACACGAGAAAACCAGAATCACAATATAAATATACCATGTATTGTGAATTTGGGTAGGTGGAAAGTCTTAAGTCATCTGACGTCACAATTTTTTGACATCAGCTGACATTTGGCTAAATAATGAAAACTCGTTTTAAGTAAAGATTTTTAAAGAATATTTAAGTTTTCTTTTTGGTATATTACTATAGTATATTTCAATTACTACTGTCTATTGCATCTAAAAAATTTTCTAATTCTAATTCTAGCTGTTCCATATTCCAAAGTTATCTTAATAACTTAGAAGTAGATTGATATACAGGGTGAGTCAGAAGGAACGCACCAAACTCTACACTTATAAATGTATGACTAAAAAAAAACAAAAGTTATAATCCTATTTTCATTTATTTTTGGATTACAGTGTTCTAAAGGTTTTACGTTTAAACAAAAAATCAATTAGTCAAACATTGGGTCAACAACACAAAAACTTATCATTTGTCAACTAATAACCTGTCTTGCTGTGATTTATTTTGCGTTATAACTGTGATAAAAGTCGAAAACAATGACATCTTTTCAAATCCGGAATATACGAATATGTTTTTTTATAGTCGTTGTAACGGGAATGCTACATCTTTGATTGAAGAGTATCGTCAACGGTTTCCACGTAGAAGAATTTTGCATAAAAACTGATTTATCAACTTTGAACACATTGTGAGAGACCTGTAGACTTCCCAGTGCAGACATCACATCTGAATGTTCCGGCAGATACGATTTGAATAAAGTATAAAGCATTCTGCATTTAGTGGAACATAAGCCCAACGACTAACTCACGAAGAATTTGCCGCTCAACTTGAAATTCTTCAAACAAAATGATTGCACATTACACGAACAGGGCTTATATCAAATCAATAACACCTACAGTGTGGAGATTATGCTAGACGCATTGAACTTTGTCGTTAGATCGGCATTTGGTTCAATGTGTATTTTTTACCAAAGGAACAATATTCCCTCGTAACAGCTTCGATAATACCTGCAACTCTCATCGATGGTCTGACAAAAGTACACACAAAATAGTCGAGATAAATTTTCATCACCATTTTTTGAGTTTGTTGATAGTCATGTAATTGGTACTTTCATTATTGGGAATTTTTTGCAAAATGAACTACAAGGTCTATTAGAAGAAGTTCTTTTAAACATAAGAAATGATATAAACTATCAATAAGATTTAGCTCTTCACATTTCGCTCGCCTGGTCACACAATACTTAAAAGCAACTTTTAAATAACGATGGAATGATATAGGTAGGTCTATTAGTTGTCTGCCAAGATCTCCAAACCTCACAAAATTATTGGGCTGGTTGAAAAAGTGAGGTATACAAAAGAATGGTGAACAATCGAGGTACACTAACTCGCATTATTTTGAAATGTGCAGCTTAAATAAATGAAATATGAGAAATTAGTAGAGCAGCAAATTCTATATGAAGACGAGCCAAAAAATGTAAAGGTCCATGGTGGTACCTTGGATATAATATTTTGTAAAATAAATGTACTTTTCAAATAAACTTGTGTTAGCCTGCTTGATCACGCCTTAAAAAATTTGGAACAATATAATTCGAAAACAAATGAAATTCGTATTACAACTTTTACGTTTTTAGTCATATTTATATGTAGAATAATCTTCAGGAGTTTGTGCGTCCCCCACCCCAGACTCATATATATATATATATATATATATATATATATAATATATATATATATATATATATATATATAATATATATATATATATATATATATATATGCCTCAAAAGAATTTACATTTTCCTCAATATCATTCAGAATGGTTCAAAAAATCTATTGAAATACGGATATTTCATCAAAGATCTAAATGGTGACCAGTTAAAAACATCTTTTATTTTCCCCCAAAAATATTGGTGCATCTTTTACTCCTAAAGATTCTCCATACAGCGTCAGACACGAGAAATTGCAATATTTCCTGTATGCCTATCTGACCAAACAATATATTAACTACTTTCAGATCTACACACATTATCTAGCTAGTGCCAACATATTGTAGTAACTGTAGGACTTTGTAGTAACTGTAGGACTTTGTAGTAACTGTAGGACTTTGTAGTAACTATAGGACTTTTCTGATGTCTGCGTAACTTTTGTTAGGATGAACTGTGAAGCTAATGGAAATTGAGAGATTTACTTTAAATTTTCACTGCCAAGTAATACACACTTAATAACTTGTTTTGAATTGTCTTAAAACAAGAGGAAAAGTAATAGAAAATTCAAAAACTGTTGGCGAACATTAAAATTTGATCTCTCGCAACTGAAAAGCAACTTTTGTGCTCTTTAGGTTTGTCAAATAGTTATCGGAACACGGAGTTTTCAGTTCCGCTAATTTTGAAGGAATCAAAAAACCTCTGTAATGATTGTTGACATTAATTTATAAACATTTAAAGCAACAGTTCTAAGTTAAAAGCATTTTGTGACAATCCCTGATTTATGATATGCTCCTTACGAAGATGTCTCGTAGTGATTTTACTCCTCCGTTTCAGTCTCCCAAAAAATCTCGTATTCCTGATAATAAAAAAAGATAAATATTAGACAAACTAAAAAGAATTGATTTTCCCCATTTAGAACTACGGAACAGCAATAACTTTGTTGGTCTAAAAATACCAACAAATATCAAATAATTGATGTTTGCTGGTACTCTTTAAAATAGAATAGGGGTAATGAAAGGTAGTGTCATCAGGGCAATACAATTTGGTGACGAAGCTAAGACCAGTCTTTAATGAAAGGTAAGCACGCGCGCCCGCACACACACATGCACAAATACATGCACATACACGCAAACACACACACTACACATACACACACACACACATATATATATATATATATATATATATATATATATATATATATATATATATATATATATATATATATATATATATATATATATATATATATATATATATATATATATATATATATATATATATATATATATATATATATATATATATATATATATATATATATATATATATATATATATATATATATATATATATATATATATATATATATATATATATATATATATATATATATATATATATATATATATATATATATATATATATATATATATATATATATATATATATATATATATATATATATATATATATATATATATATATATATATATATATATATATATATATATATATATATTGGACCCCTGAAAAACATAACTATTATTAGAATTAAAGGCCGAACTGAGAGATGGGATATGAGCTTCCATGAAAAGCTGCAAATGAAATCAGGAAATATTAAATATCCAAAAGATATTTAAAAATTAAAGGGCTATGCCAATACTATATTTAAAAATTTAAATACCGTCATTGCTAAAAATAGCAATAATAATAAAAATAAACCAAAAAAAAATTATTATTATTATTATTATTATTATTATTATTATTATTATTATTATTATTATTATTATTATTATTATTATTATTATTACCTCTTTCAATGAAGTAGGTGTTCATCGATGTTTCCACTTCTTTCAAATTATTGTGAAGGCTTCTTATATCAGTCCTTAATACTTCTATCCTTTTATAAAGATGTTCTACATATATATATATATATATATATATATATATATATATATATATATATATATATATATATATATATATATATATATATATATATATATATATATATATATATATATATATATATATATATATATATATATATATATAGAACTGATTTTTCTACCTTTTTTGAGTACCTAACTACTTCTCACGAGACTGTTGCATCTTCGCATCCAAATACTGAGGTCTTCTATTTTGGGGATTTCAACGTACGCAACATTGAATGGTTAAGTTCCTCTCATGCCGATTCAGGGGGAGAGGAGGCCGAATCATTCAGCATTCTCAACGATCTGGAGCAACTGATTAAAGAACCAACACACATTCCAGATCGTCCCAACCAATTCTTGAACACTCTTGATTTATGTTTCACTACTGGTCCTTCTCTCTATAAATACGCTATCTTCGCACCTATTGGGAACTCCGACCACAATCTAATTTGTCTTAATTTTCATGCTTTCTCTCCAACTGCTCCACCCTGCCCTAAGCGTATCTTCTGGCACTTTGATCGGGCTGACTGGGGGCTTTGCGTTGCTTCTACGCTAACTATTCCTGGAGTGACTGCTTTTTCTCTGAAGACGCTTCGGTCTCTGCCGATAAGGTGGGGGCCGTAATCGTTTGTGGGATGAGCAGGTTCATTCCTTCTTTAACTAAATCTTTCACTCCTCAAAATCCATGGTTCGATCGTGCTTGTTCTCATGCCATTCAGGCTAGAGACATCGCGCATCGAGAATGAAAAAATTCTCCATCTTCTATCACTCTAGCTAATTTTCATTCAGCTCGGAATCGTTGCAGGGATATTCTTCGACGAGCAAAGCAGAGTTTCACCAAACGAAGGTGTGCTGAGCTCCTAAATTCTCCTACTGAAAAATCTTTCTGCCCTCTTGCCCAAAACATCTCCAACAATTTACTGCAAATCTTCTTTTCCTACTCTTATTCTCTCTGATGGTTCTGTTGCTAACACTCCAACTGAAAAGGCTAATCTCTTCGGCCTCCTATTCTCCTCTAATTCTACCCTGGACGACTCTGGCAATCCTCCTCTTACTTCTTCTCCCTTCAGATGTCCCATGCCTTTGCCTGTGATTTCATTTGACCAGGTGCATGGGCTTCAGAAGTCTATGAACGTTAGGAAGGGAACGGCCCGGATGGCATTCCTCCCCGAGTTTTAAGGGAGTGCTCCTCAGAGCTGGCTCCGTCCCTCGTTCAACTTTTCTCTCTAAGCCTCATTACTAGTACTTTCCTCAGTGTTGGAAGCGCGCATTAGTCCAACCTATTCCGAAGAAAGGTAGCCGCTCTGATCCTTCCAACTATCGCCCTATAGCTCTCACTTGTATTCTGTCTAAGATCTTTGAAACCCTTCTCAATTCTCACTTCTTAGATCATTTGGAATCTCATTCCCTTCTTTCTGATCATCAGTATGGCTTTCGACATTCGAGGTCTACTGGTGATATACTTTCCTATCTCACAGATCTACGGTCTTCTGCCCTTCAGGGAACATGGGGAGACTTGCGTGGTAGCGCTTGACATATCTAAGGCGTTTGACCGGGTATGCCATGCGTCACTGCTTTCCAAGCTCCCCTCCTTTAGGTTTCCTCCTTCCCTTTGCTTACTTATGTCTAGTTTTCTTTCTAATCGTTTCATTTCAGCTGTTGTTGATGTAGCGACTTCTTCTTCCTTTCCTGTCAATAGTGGATGTTCCTCAGGGCTCTGCATTATCTCCTACTCTATTCTTACTTTTCATTAATGACCTTCTCAGCTGTTCATCTAACCCTATACATTCATATGCCGGATGATTCAACCCTCCATTCTCCTACTCATTTCAAATCTGCTCCTTCCTTTGCATCTGGAATTGCTTCTCGTCTTCATTTTTCCGATTCCATTCTTGCAGATCTGGATAGAATTTCCCAGTGGGGTCGTCTCAACCTTGTGAAATTCAACTCTTTAAAAACTCAACTTCTAGAAATCTCCCTCTCAAAGACACCTCCTAACTTTTCTATTTCTTTCGATGGTTCTCCCATCTCTCCTGTTGACAATATAAAGCATCCTTGGCCTTCACATAAACCAAAAATGTCTTGGAAACCTAAAATCACAATGGTTGCTAGGGCGGCTTCAAAGAAGCTGGGAGTTCTGTTTAGACTGCGAGAATTTTTTCCTTAATCGCAGTTACTCCAATTATACATGGGTCTCATCCGCCCTTGTATGGAGTACTGCTCTCATATCTGGGGTGGCTCAGGTTTCACCCGTCTTTAGAATAGGGTTGAGTCAAAGGCTAAAAGGCTTATAAACTGTTCCGCTCTTTCTAATTCACTTGACTCTTTATCTTTGCGACGTGATAATGGTGCCTTGTCTCTTTTCTATAGGTACTACAGCGGCAAATGCTAGAGGGAACTATCCACCCATGTACCTCCACCTATACGGCGTCCTCACAGCACAAGGGGTGCAATGTCCTCGCATCAATTTTGCGTGGATATAGGCAACCTCAGGCTTGTCCGCAGTGGTGCCTCTTCCTTTCCTGCTACCTTTGTTTTGTGGAACTCTCTTCCATCTTCTGTATTTCCCTCCGCATTTAATTTCAATTTCCTTAAAGCCCGCGTCGCTGCGGTACTCCTATGGCTCACCTAAGAAATTTGCGTTAGGTGGGTACTGTAAGGGTGGTTTTCATTTTTTGGATTTTGTGCTCTTTTATTTTCATTTTTATTCTTTTAACACCCCCTCCTTGAATAGGGCTTTGCCCGTGAGTGGTGGTGATGTGTAAAAAAAAAAAAAAAAAAAGCAAGCTCCGAATGACGCAGTCGTTTAACGAGTACATCAGTAGAGTGCTCTTGCCACTGAAGGGAATAATCTCCAGCATCCGCGATAGGCCTGGCCCAGCCAACGGTATCCGCTGTAGAGCCCTTGAAACCCAACCATCTTCCTCGAAAGATCCCACTGACAGGACGAAAGTCCTTCCTGGGGGAAGATGATATATATATATATATATATATATATATATATATATATATATATATATATATATATATATATATATATATATATATATATATATATATATATATATATATATATAATATATATATATATATATATATATATATATATATATATATATATTCCATTAAAATAAAAAAAAATATATAAAAAATATATTTTAATTATTTTTTCCACCGTTGGTACTTGGTACGTATAATTATTCTAAGGAATGATTCTTCTAGCGATATATGGCAACTTTTTTTCACGTTGCTATATACTTCGTTCTACATAAAATAATTTAAATTTTACACAAAAAATCAAACTTTTTTAATTTCTGGCATAATTTGGATGTTATATAATACCTATGTCCATGTCTTGTGAGAATGTTGTTCTGCTTG
>SEYY01014348.1:0-5000 GCA_009176605.1 Armadillidium nasatum | reverse complement strand
AGTTTTTAAGAAATTACCCTTATATATATATATATTATATATATATATATATATATATATATATATATATATATATATATATATATATATATATATATATATATATATATATATATATATATATATATATATATATATACTATATATTATATATAATATATATGGATTAATTTGATAAGCACTAACCTCTCCTAATTTTTACTATATTGAAAATATGAAAAAATATGTTTAAATGCATTTAAATATTTTCTTTTTTGAGTTTAAATTCCTGGAAGTTAAAATTTCTTCAAAAAGAAAAATCGAAATAACATCTAGCCGCCATAACGAATAACAGAAAATGAAAAAATGTAAACAAAGAACAGCTGATTCAAAGAAGACGGCTTGAAGATTTTTGAAATGTACTGTTATACAAATGAGTGATATCACAATCTAAATAAAGAGTCTACGCAAACGTGCATATTTCATTTATAAAACACTTTCGTTACGTTCATTGAAGTGTCTACTTGCTGCGGATTTTTCTGGAACTAAAATGGTCAATGAAAATGAAACCTAGGACCCCCTATATTAGATTCTTTCCGAGTTATGTTTGAAATACGGGCTTTATTTTTACATAAAATTATTTTTTTTTCACTAAATTCATTCGCTTATTCTAGATTTAATTGTTTATATTAATTATATTAAGATTTAATAATGATTGGAGTGTAAAAACAGTTCAAAATGCTAGCCAGTGCCAAAGCTGTCCCATTCAATCAGGAAAATGTTAAAAATAATCATTAAATGACTATTTTTTTCTTACTAAAATATCTTAATACATTTATTTGTGACTTGGACATCAATAATTGTATTGTATTTACTAAATTTATGAAAATATCCTCAAATTAAAAGACAATTTTGATATTGCCTAGACCTAATTCTCTTACATATGCGCCCCTTAGACATATTAGACAGATGAAATAGTAATTTTTTATTTTAGGAAAATATAGTTCCATGTGTTCCTTGTCATTATCAGTTTAAAAATTTTACTATTTCAGCTGCCATAAATTTCAAAATCACCTTTGAAATTTGATTGTAAAATGTCTGTTTCTAAGAGAGTCTAATTACTTGTTAAAAATTACCCCATTATACTATATATATATATATATATATATATATATATATATATATATATATATATATATATATATATATATATATATATATATATATATATATATATATATATATATATATATATATATATATACACTGAAGTTTGTGCATAGGTATGAGTACAGAATAAGACAATGGTTTGAGCACTTTTCATAAATAAAGATCTTGATATTTAGAGTCATTTATTCTACATAGCAAGTTGACTAATATTTTTTTATTTTAAATATCAATTAGTCAATAAGGACAGTAAGTGGCTACATGGCCTATCAATGACTTTCTAAATCCCAGCTCATTGCTCTAGACATTTGAGTGGTTATGAATTACTTTCTGTGCATATTAATAATTATTAATATTAATGTCAATATTGATATCATCATTGATCTTCATACATACATATACAAAAAAAAAAAGGTGACCTTGATGTGTAATAATAAAGTAATTTATTAATAGTGAAAACTAAAAATTCAAATGTTTACCTACTTTTATTAAAGTTTTTGATAATTGTTTAGTTCATGTTAGGAAATAATTTTTTTAAAACTATAACAGCTGTGAATTCAAATTAAACACATATCAATTAAAAAGGTCCTAATAAAGCCTAGTAGACCTCCAAAAAATAAATATGGTAATTATTTGATCCTGTACAATCTCTCTTTTGTTTTTACTATATTGAAAATAATAAGGACAAAATATGCTAAAATGCAAGTAATATAAATACATAATAAAAAGAAAAACCTTTAAAAAAAAAACATATTTACTCTGAATGCTGAAGCAACTGTTCTTTGACTGTCCACGGTACTATGGACTGTCTTTCATTTGTATAAAAATAATTAAATACCAGGTTACCATATTTGTCCTTCAGCTGTTTATTTTCTGAAATGGACAGTAATACAAGATTGTCAGTATATAAAAAAGAATGGAAGTAGGCAATGCGATGATACCCATATATATATATATATATATATATATATATATATATATATATATATATATATATATATATATATATATATATATATATATATATATATATATATATATATATATATATATATGAGCATGTTAATGTTTAAGCTATTATCATTTTTTTTTACGTGCTGAAAGAGCAACATATGCTAGGTTAGGCCTCTTAGATGGATGTAGGCATAATTTTTATAGGTTAGGCCTCTTTGCTGGCAATAGGCATACTTTTTACGATTCAAATCAAGGTTAGGTTAAGAACTAATTTGTTATATTTTAAAACATTTTAAGATATAATATACTAGTTCAGCTATAGTTATCTATCTATTTTCTATTTTATTTTTCAAATATAGAAAATGGAAATGTAAGAACGTTGTTAAATACAGATTTGAAAATAGAAATAAAGAACAGTTAAAGGACAGTTAATTTCGTATTCACAACAAAAAGTTTTATCAAATTTTTTTCCTTGTTTTATATTTTTATGACTTTTCTGTAAAGTAAAAGTGTTTTTAGAATGCATTTCTCGTATTTTGACTTTATTATTTCCAATATACTGAAAATACAGAGATTGTGCTGGATCAAATTATTACCATAAATAAATAAAACAAAATATGACCAACAATATTGATAAAGAATTTTTTTGTATTGTCCTACCATTAACAGGTCAAGGTACAGGGGACAATACCTTCCCTAAATATACATTTGTATGCCATGCATTTATGTCTACTTGATTTTTGTTTCTCATTATGACCTTAATTGATCTGCATTCTATTTGTGTTCACAGATGTTATTGTTTAAAAATATTCATTTCCTACCATGAACTAAGCAATTACATTCTTTTAATTATTTAGAAAATTCCAGTAAATATTTCTTGAAATGAATGAAATTCCACAGTTTTTTGTGTCCTTGTGAATTTCATATTCCTGTCAATTTGTTCTATATAATCTGTCCTAAATTGCTGGAAGAAGGACAAAAGTAAATAGAAATATTTGGCATTGAAAATGACTTATTGATGGCAATTTATCAATTTAGATATCACTTAATATTGATTTATCAAGATTTTGTTTAAAAATTTTTAAAAGTGTTATTACTGGATTACATGCATGACAGAGGAACATATTGTCAAACATGCAGCGTTCAAATTATATTACCCAACTTGCATAATGATTTTTTTTTGTTTTTACATCATCATCACCACCACTCACTGGCCAAGCCTTATTCAAGGAGGGGTGACAATGACCTAAGCATTCAATGGCAAATAGCCATACCCATTGTATGTCAGTAATTCATATTTATTGGCATGTAAATGTTTATCACCTATATTTTAAACTTTCAAAATTTAGAAATTATTTCCTGTGAATATATCTTGATATAAATGAAATTCCAGTTTGCAGTGCCCTACTACACTTAAACAGTATATATATATATATATATATATATATATATATATATATATATATATATATATATATATATATATATATATATATATATATATATATATATATATATATATATATATATATATATATATATATTAAAAAATATGGGTACTTTTGGGTTTCATTTTCTTTTTAAAATTGTCTCGTCATTGAAGGACAAAAATAAATATAAGCAACATTTTTATTGGATTCATGAAAGGATTTGACATTGAAAAAAAGGTGCCATTGCGAGAAATATAGCAATTTATCATATGTGGTTTATAAAACTTTTTTTGCAGATTTATTATTACTATATTACTAGAGTACATGTATGGCAGAGGAGTATTTTTCTAAAGGGTTTGAACCTATGCCCCTTGCACTTCCTGACATGTGAGTGGTGGTGAAATATATTTTATAATTAAAATATCATATTTTTTGAATTTTGATAATTGAAATAACACAAATATTTTAAGTTTTTTTTACACAATTATTTCCATAAAACAGTGTAAAAAGTACATTAAAAATAAAATGTGAGACCCATAATGACAAAAAAAAAAATTCATTTAGACACAATCTTGATTGCTTTTTTTTTTTTTTTTTTTAAATATAAATATTGAGTGATGTCAATATTTATATAGAGTAGTTAGTAAATTAAAATAATTTAACTAAGTTTTATATCTGATATGTTAATATGCTAAAATTTCCCTGCTTCATAGAGTTATGAATTTGAAAGATTATTCATAACTAATTGCAACTTACATGACAAAAAAAAATTTCATTTAGACACAATCTTGATTGCTTTGATTTGATTTGAAGTTCTGGCCCAGCTGCCATTAATATATTCCTTTTCTTTTTTTCCAGACTATACTATGTTTAAGAATTACAAAAGGAAATGCTGTGACCCATTAAAATGGCACAAAAAAACAATTTTAAGTTCATTATTACCGATAACCCAATTTATTGAAGAAAAATTTAATTTGAGCAAAAATAATTTTACTTGTTCCAATTGCTTGTACAATCATTGTAGCCAAAAAAAATTGGAAAGTCATGAAGAACTAACTTCAAGATCAAAAAGACCATTCCAGTGATAATTTATATTGTAATCAAAGTAAGTATATATATATATATATATATATATATATATATATATATATATATATATATATATATATATATATATATATATATATATATATATATATATATATATATATATATATATTATTTATTTTTTTTTTTTTTTTTTTTTTTTTTTAAAATTTTATATTAGAATTTTTTTAAATTCATTTTTTATTATTATTATTATTTCTACATTTCAAATCTTTTTCTCAGTAACTGATGTTACTTTGTGTAATTTTTATAGATCCCATGCTGTTAATAAACAATATTAGTGATTGATGAAATGAATTTAAAGAAAAACAATTTCAAAACGTCAGCATATTTGGGGACTTGAAGATTTTGGAGAAGGAAAGA
>SEYY01014347.1:10000-12442 GCA_009176605.1 Armadillidium nasatum | reverse complement strand
TTTGGGGCTTCACCACGCTCGGAGGCTCCGCCCTCTAGGACTGTCCCTACGATCGACAATATGAGTATGTTACTACTGTGGTGTGGTGATTACTGAAAAAAAAATATACTTTTATGATGATCCAATTTCTTCCTAATGAAAACAAACTGATAATTTCTGATAAAAAAAATAAATAAATAAATAAAATTCTGGAATAAATATTTTTTCAATATTATTTTATAGATTATAAATAATAATTAAAATATTTTCATTACTTTGAATTTTTATAATTTGTCACAGTCTGAAAAAGTTTAAATTCTTTATAGAAGCTTAAAAATTATTTAAAAATAGTTTTTTAAATGTTGAATAAAAATACTAGATTGAATACTTGAAAATAGGAAGAGTAAACATAAAGTTTACAAAATATTTTTCATTCTCAAATAAAAATAAATATACAGGGTGTCCCTAAGAATTTGATATCATTTATTATTATTATGTGACGAAATAATATCAAATTTTTAGGGACACACTGTATTTTATTCGACTTCGTAGGCCTTTCGGTTTATATGTTTATATTAAAGGCTTGTATATATTCATTGCGCTAAGTTTTCATTTTCTAATAAAAATAACGATCGCTTATTTGCTCTGCAGGCCTTTTTATTGAGAGAGAGAGAGAGAGAGACGACAGAGAGAGAGAGAGAGAGAGATATATATATATATAAATATATGGTGAACAGGAGAGAGAGGAGAGAGAGAGAGAGAGAGAGAGAGAGAGAGAGAGAGAGAGAGAGAGACAGAGAGAGGACAGAGAGACAGAGAGACAGAGGACAGAAGACAGAGAGACAGAGAGACAGAGAGACAGAGAGACAGAAGGAAAGAATTTACAAACAACATTAACGTAAGAAAAAAAATTCAAAATCCAAGTTCAAGCTCAAATTTTAGAGGCTAAAAATAAAGTATTTTTAAATACTCTTTTTACTTTAATACTGATGTTAATGAGGTCTCTGAGTGGGAGGGAGAGAGGGGAAAAAATTTCAGAAACTTCGTAAAATTTAACAAACTTTTGTTTATTTGAATATATAATATATATATATATATATTATAATATAATATATATATATATATATATATATAATATATATATTTATTTATTATATATATATATATATTTATAAATGGGCAGATTCATCCATCTCAATAAATCTTTTTTCTCAAAATCCATGGTTCGATGCAATGTTCTCTTGCCCTCCGGAGAGAGACATGCTATGGAAAAAAAAATTCTCCTACACGCTTGCTAATTTTCATTCAGCTCGGAGTCGTTGCAGGGATGTTCTTCAACGGACTAAGTGTACTTTCATTAAAAGGAAGTGCGATGACCTCCATGGCTCTCCTACTGATAAAAATTTCTGGCCTCTTGTCAAAAATATCTCTAACAACTTCTGTAAATCTCCCTTCCCCTCTTATTCGCTTGATGGTTCTGAAGCTAATACTCTTCTGAAAAGGCTAATCATTGGCTCCTTTTTTCATCTAATTCACCCTGCTCGACTCTAGCACCCCTCTCCTACTCCTCACTCAGGTATCCCATGCTTACTGTAATTACTCATGATCGCTGCATGGGATCCTAAATCTAGAACGTCGGAAGGCCAGTGGCCCCGGATGGCATTCCCCCTCGTGTTCTAGGGAGTGTGCTTCCGAGTTGGCCCCTGTCCTCGTTCAGCTCTACTCTCTATGCCTTAATACTAATACTTTTCCTCTATGCTGGAAGCGTGCGTTGGTTCAGCCGATCCCGAAAAAGGTAGCCGTTCTGACCCTTCTAACTATCGACCTATAGCTCTCACCTGTGTTCTATCTAAAATTTTGAAACTCTCCTCAACTCTCATTTCCTGGATCATTTGGAGTCTCATTCTCTTCTCTCTGATCACCAGTATGGCTTTCGTCGCTCGAGGTCAACTGGTGACATACTTTCCTATCTTACTGATCTATGGTCTTCTGCCCTTAGGGACTTTAGGGAGTCTTGTGTGGTGGCGCTTGACATATCCAAGGCTTTTCAACCGGGTATGGCATGCGTCACTGCTCTCTAAGCTCCCTTCCTTTGGGTTTCCTCCTTCCCTTTGCTTACTTTTGTCTAGTTTTCTCTCAGATCGTTCCATTTCGGCACTTGTAGATGGAGCGACCTCTTCCTCCTTTTCTGTCAACTGTGATGTTCCTCAGGGTTCTGTTTTATCTCCAACCTTATTCTTACTTTTCATTAAAGATCTTCTCCACTGCACTTCTAACTCTGTTCACTCTTATGCTGATGATTCAACTCTGCATTCTTCTACTCATTTCAAATCTGCTCCCTCTTTTGCTTCTAGACTTGCTTCTCGTCTTCAACTTTCCGATTCCATTCTTGCCGATCTGGATGGGATTTCCCGCGTAGGGTCATAGCAACCTCAACTCTTTAAAAACTCAACTCTTCACATC
>SEYY01014344.1:22500-23831 GCA_009176605.1 Armadillidium nasatum | reverse complement strand
ATTAACACAAGAGAAAAAAATAATTCTCAATTTTTATCATAAATGAATAACAACATCCTAACCCCCCCAAAAAAGAGGGGGTATGGGGAATGAGTAAAGGGTAAGGGTTAGTTAGTTCAAAGAATGGGGGAATTTTCCCCCCATTCTCCTTACTTTTCTGTGTAAAATCACGATAGGGAGTCAGTCTGTCTGTCTGTCTGTCTGTCTGTCTGTCTGTCTGTCTGTCTGTCTGTCTGTCTGTCTCTCTCTCTCTCTGTCTCTCTCTCTCTCTCTCTCTCATCTTTCTCTTAATCCTTTTTTCTATCTCTCTCCTCATGTCTTTCTCTTCCTATCTTTATCTTTCCCACTTTCTCTCCCTCTCTTTCCCTCAAAAGGTACAGATTCTACCTCACTTTTTCTCACATCAAAAAATACAGTAAAAGCGAGAGGGGAGGGAGGGAGTTAGAGATAGGGAGACAGACGAGAAGGGGGGAGGACATGTAGAAGAATTAAAGGGAAAGATATTTTTCAAACATGGAAAAAAAAATTTTTTAAATAATATTCTTATTTTTTCTTAAAATTTTATTTTCATTTTTTTTATTTTTTTAAGTTTACAACAAAAAAAAAAAAATTTTTTTTTTTTAATTTTTTTTTAAATATTCAGGACACGAACAAGCGTTGGAATTCGAACTTGATTTGCAGAAATTTGATTTACATACACGCCTTACTAATGGTCACACACACACACTCTCTCTCTCTCTCTCCATACCACAAACTACTTCCCAAACATCTCCACTACCACTAATACCCCAACCTCCCTACTACTACAAGATATTACCTCAACCTCTCCACTATCACCAGATACTATCCCAACCTCTCCTCTACCACCACTAACCACTCTCTAAACCTCCCCACTTCCACCAACTACTTCCGAACCTCCCAATATTAAACTATTTAAGGAGGGGAACTTACTAGCAGTAATCTTCTTAGGATCTGAACAAATACTGGAAAGAAAGCATTCAAAAAACATGAGATAATCACACTACCGCTATGCAACAAATTCCATAAATCATTCCTAAATCATCACAAATCATCCCTAAATGATTCCTAAATCATTACAAATTATCCCTAAATTATTCAAAAATCATCCCTAAATTATTCCTAAATTATCACAAACCATCCCTAAATCATTTCAAAATCATCACAAATTATCCCTAAATCATCATTAAATGTCAAGAGATAATTCCAAAATCATCACAAATTATCCTAAAATCATTTTAAAATCATCCCTCAATCATTACACACCATTCCAAAATCCCAAAATCATCACAAATTTTTCCTAAATCATTCCA
>SEYY01014344.1:10000-17500 GCA_009176605.1 Armadillidium nasatum | reverse complement strand
AGGTTAGGTTAGGTCAAGTTAGGTTAAGTCAAGTTAGGTTAAGTCAAGTTAGGTTAGGTTAAGTTAGGTACGATCTCATCAGTTTATGTCAGGTCCGGGTCAAGCAGTTAGACTATATATATATATATATATTATATATATATATATATATATATATATATATATATATATATATATTATATATATATATATATATATATATATATATATATATATTATATATATTAATAATTAAAATAAATTTAATAAATAAATAAATTAAATAAAATAATTAAATAAAACTTAAAAAAAAAAAAAAAAAAAATAAAAAAAAATTTTAAAAAAATAAATTTATAAAATTTTAAAAAATTAAATAAAAAAATTATAATTAAAATTAATAATAATTAAATTTTAAAAAAAATAATTAATTAAATAATAAAATATAATTAAAATAATAAAATAATAATAATAATAATAATAATAAAAATTTAAATAAATATTTCGAGAAATGGTCTTCGATTTACTGCAGGCACCAAGGACGATATTTCGAACAGAGTCATAAATTGTAGACTTTTAAAGCGTTGTCCAAACTCGATATATAAAATTTTAATTAAAAAAATAAATATCGCAATCGCAATTTTTTTTATTACGATTATTATATCGATTATTTATATAAGATTATCATATTATATACAGAATATATTTTATCGAATTATATTTCCACTTACAATGGTCAACAACAATATTTAACTATTCTGTTTATACAGTGGGGTATAATAAATATATATATATATATATATATATATATATATATATATATATATAATATATATATATATATATATATATATATATATATATATATATATATATATATTATATATATATATATATATATATATATATATATATATATATATATATATATATTATATATATATATATATATATATATTATATATTAATATATTAAACTGCTTTGTTTAATTAGTCACTAGGGATTTTTTTATTTTACCACAAGGGTCTCTATCAGGGGGCCCCCAAAGATTGGGGGCTTTATCGCCGCCAATTTTCAACTATATATATAATATATATATATATATATATATATATATATATATATATATATATATATATATATATATATATATATATATATATATATTATATATATATATATATATTGGCCAAGTTAAGTTAGGTAACGATCACATTAGTTTAGGTTAAGTAGGGTCAGTGTTGTATATTATATAACAATGATGAAGAAAAACTATATATCTATCTATCTATCCTCTCTCTCTCTCTCTCTCTCTCTCTCTCTCTCTCTCTCTCTCACACACACACACACACAAAAGTTTTAACTTAAAGAACGATCTAATACCTCTTTCTATGCCAAATACTAATTTCATTTTCACCAACAACTTCCCACTTATGTTCAACTTTTGTCAAAAAAAAAAAAAAAAAAAAAATCTTTTGCCATCTGATGCGTGAGATTGGAAAACAGAAAATTTTTAACTTTCCCCTTCTCACCAAAAACAACCTTCTGAGGGAAGCATTGTAGACTGGGGAGAGGGAGAGAGAGGGGAAGGTAGAGGAAGAGAGGGGGAGGGAGAGGGGAAGGGAGAGGGGGGTATGAGGCAGAAGGGAGGACGGGGAGCCCTTTTGATCTCTAGGTCTCTTGAGATTTTGGTTGGTAATTACAAATAGGCCGGGCCCAGATACAGAGACAGAAGACAGAGATAGAGAGAGAGAGAGAGATCATAACAGAGATTAAACAGATTAAATAAAATATAGATAGAAATAGAAATTGAAATTATAGAGATAAAAATAGAAAGATCATAAAATAGATACATTAGATAGAGATAGACATAAGCATATTAGATATATTAGAAAAACAGATAATATAATTGGATAGATGAAGACAGATTGATGGAAATAGATATATATATATATAGATATATTAATTAGACATTATATAAATTAAATAGGGATAGATAGATAGAGTAGACATTTTATAGATTAGATAGGGATAGATATAGATAGATAGATTGAACATTATATAGATTAGAGAGTGATAGATATAGTAGACATAATATACTTTAGATAGGGATATATATAGATAGAGAAAACATTATAGAGATTAGATAGGGATATATATATGTATAGTAAACAATATAGATTAGATAGGGATAGATATAGAAAGATAGAGTAGACATTATATAGATTAGATAGGGAGAGATATAGATTGATAGATTAGATAGGGATATATAGATCACATAGAATAACAGATAGATCAATAAAAAAGAATAAATATATAAATAGAGAAGTAAATAAATGAAAGAAAAAAATTTTTTTTTTGAAACAATATACAAGCGAAATGTCGTAAAATATAAACTAAAATAAATAAATAAAAAAAATAAAAAGTTTAGCAAGAATTTAAGCCATGTCCATTCTCAGGCAATCAAAATCCGTGGACTTTTATTATTATTTTATTTTATTATTATTTTATTTTATTATTATTATTATAATTTTTTGAATCTTTCTCTGGAAAAAAAAAAAAACTTTTTCATTTTCAATCTTCAAGATTTTTTTTTTCTCTTTTTTTTATTTTTAATTTTTTAATTTTTTTGTTTTTTGCTTTTTTGGCTTTTTCAGAAATCAGAAAAACTCTTCCTGAAGAAATAAAGTTACCTTAAAAATAGTATACTCATCTTTCCATTTTCTCAAATAAAAAAAAGTACATATTCTTGCACTTTTGCTACATCACATTTAATTATTATATTATAATATAATATATATATATATATTATATATATATATATATATATATATATATATATATATATATATATTATATATATATTATATATATATATATATATATATATATATATTATATATATATTATATATTATATATATATATATATATATATATATATAATATATATATATATATATATATATATATATATATAAACCTTTCAAAATTACACATTTTATTATTCACATAAATTCAGTTCTTTTTTTCTTTTTTTTTTAGTTCTAAAAAAAACAATAATACGAAATTTTGTAGATAAACGGACGGACAAATGATGAAAATTTAAGGTTAATACAACCCTGAGGAACGCCACAATTTATAGATTTAAAGGATAAACAGTGGACATCTATATTAGGTGTTATAGAACGAACAGAAAACAAAATCAGAAAGAAGATTACAGAGAGAAGGATAGATTCCGAAAGAGGGAAGTTTAGAAATCAAAGCTTTTGTGCCAGACTCTACCGAAAACTTTCTATATGTCCAGCGCAACAGCAAAAGATTCACCGAAATGCCGAAGAGCGGAGGACCAAGAGTCAGAGAGAAGGGAAAGAATATCACCAGTAGAGCGTTTCTTACGAAAGCCATACTGACGATCAGAGATAAGATTAGAAGAATTGAGATGCTTCCAAATCTTCCTATTAAGGATAGATTCAAAAACTTTAGAAAGAACGGAGGTCAAAGAAATAGGACGGTAGTTGGAGGGTCGAGAGGGGTTTTCGGAAGACTGAAAGAGGGTTGAGAGAGGGGTCCCTTCTCTTTTTCCGGTACAAGCTGAATAAACGCTCTTTCCCAGTAGAAAGAAAAGTCTTATATATATATATATATATATATATATATATATATATATATATATATATTATATATATATATATATATATATATAATATATATATATATTATATATATATATATATATTTATAATAAATTATTATAAAATAAATTTAATTATTAAATAACAATTAAAATTAAAATATTAAAAAAAAAGAATAAAAAACTATTAAAAAAAAAAAAAAAAAAAAAAATATAATAATAATAATATATATAATAATAATAATAATAATAATAATAATAAAATTTAATAATGTAATTATTTAACTTATCTTATTATTATTATTATTATTATTATTATTATTATTATTATTATTATTACTATTATTATTATTAATTCTTTTTTTTTTTTAATAAATTCTTGGTAAATTTCATTTACCGTGTTACAACGTAAGAGTTATTGGTTCGATCCTTTAAGGGAATCTTAGGAAGAAACGTCCTCTTTAGATTCCTACGGCAAAGTGTCTCGGTTCGACTCCGAGGGTCACGAATCCAGCATCCGGCCCCGTATACCAAAAAAGCAAGGGTCCAAGCTCCAGCTCGGTTGCAAGGACTACGAGTCCAGACTTTGGCTCCAGCGACCAAGAATCACGTATCCGGATGCCAAGAAGCACGGTTCAGAGAATCAAAGATCCTGGTTCCGACTCTGAAAGAATCTCGGTACGGCTTCGAGGACCAAGGATCACGGTTCTAGCTCTGAAAGTATTTCGGCTCGGTTGCAAGGGTTAAGAGACCAATTCATACTTCATAATTACACCCCCTCCCCCCCCCCAAAAAAAAAAAATAACCTTCAGTAATTAACGTATGTATAATAATAAGCAAGTTTATTTCTATTCATATACATACACATGTATATATAAGCATGCAAATGCGCATACATATATACACAAAAAAGTGAAAATACTTAGTAATAGGAACAATGTATTTTTACCTTTAACACAGGCTACATACACACATATACATACAAACATACAAATGTACATTATATAAAAGGTAGAAATAGCATAGTATTATTCATTGTACAAGAAAGATGCACTTATATTGCGTAGCGTAAAGTTAAAAGAAAACTATGCTTTTGTGCTATAAGGCCTGGATTCGATTCCCTTAAAGCAAACTTTAAACTTTGATATTTACTGAATATGTAGTCTGCAAAAGTGTTAGCAGACTTTTATTATTACCTTATGTGCATTTTATCTTTTACGAATGGAGGTGCCTCCTTCACAGTTTTCTCCAGTATTAAATATTGTCAGTTAAGACTCCAGACACTTTTTATTTCCGATTTCAACGATTTTCCAAATCGATTTTTCCAACTCCGATTTCAACTCCGATTTCCAACTCGCCAACTCTCGATTTTCCAACTCTCGATTTTCCAACTCTCGATTTTCCAACTCTCGATTTTCCAACTCTCGATTTTCCAACTCTCGATTTTCCAACTCTCGATTTTCCAACTCTCGATTTTCCAACTCTCGATTTTCCAACTCTCGATTTTCCAACTCTCGATTTTCCAACTCTCGATTTTCCAACTCTCGATTTTCCAACTCTCGATTTTCCAACTCTCGATTTTCCAACTCTCGATTTTCCAACTCTCGATTTTCCAACTCTCGATTTTCCAACTCTCGATTTTCCAACTCTCGATTTTCCAACTCTCGATTTTCCAACTCTCGATTTTCCAACTCCTCGATTTTCCAACTCCCGATTTTCAACTCCCGATTTTCAACTCCCGATTTTCAACTCCCGATTTTCAACGCCCGATTTTCAACTCCCGATTTCAATCGCCCGATTTTAATCGCCCGATTTTCAACTCCCGATTTTCATCCCGATTTTCGCCCGATTTTAATCGCCCGATTTTCAACTCCGATTTCAATCGCCCGATTTTCAACTCCCGATTTTCAACTCCCGATTTTCAACTCCCGATTTTCAACTCCCGATTTTCAACCCCGATTTCAATCGCCGATTCCAACCTCCATTCCAACTCCTAAATGAATAATAGGCTCGGAATCTGATTCCCATTCCAGTTCCTGAATGAATAAAGCCATGATGAATAACTTGCAGAATAGTATTAAATATATTCATACTATCCAATGAATATATTATCATAACGGAACAAACATGCTCGCTCTCCCACTCTTTCACACTCACCCTCTCTCTCTCTCTCTCTTTCATTTTCTTTGCCTCTCTATCTTTCTATCAATCTATCTATCTATCTCTTTCTTTCATTTATTCTTTCTTTTAATTACCTTGCAAATTTCATTCTCTCTCTCAACTCTATCTACTCTCTCTCTCTCTTTTTCGCACACACACAAACACAATTTCCCCACTTATTAAAAGTGACACTTAATTTAAAGGGACAAATAAAAGCTCTCTCAACCTCTAACGTTTTCCCTCCCCCCGTCCCCGGCCTCCCTCTTCTCCCCCCCATCCTATATTCAAAACGCCTTTTGGCCCGAGAAGAAAAAAAAAACGACTTCCCGTGAGCAGCGACAATCAATTTACGCGAGAATATTCAAGAAGACAATGCAACAATAGGAGGATAAACACAATCAATCGTGAATTAGGGACTGTGAAATAATGACCCTCACAGGAGGGGAAATTGTGCCAAGGGGACTTGGAAGGGAAATAATGCCAAGGGGACTCGAGGGGAACATTACATACAAAAGATACAATAAGGGGAATGAGGGGGGTGCAGTGGTCATGTAGGTTTAAATAACAACCCTTAAAATATAATACTTAGGGTACCAGGTTGGAATAAGTAGGGTAGTTCGACCCCGTTAAGGAGTATGCTTCACATATCTGGGGTAGCTCCACTCGCACAAGCTCTCCATGTAAAGGTGGGGTCTAAGGCTTTTCGCCATATAAACTGTTCCGTTTTCACTAACTGTCTCCAATCTCTTTTTGCACTTCGAATTGAAGTTCTTCTGAAATGTCCAGTCGCATACCTACTCCACTGAGAAGGATTCGTGCGACACGCATTTCCATAAAGTCTTATCGTTTCTCTGTCCAACTCTTTGACCCCCTCACTTCACCGCTATGCTCAATCTTACTTGCACTCAACAGGTAAAGTCTGAAACGTTCTCTCTATTTTCCCCAACTCCCAATGACATGCATACGTTTAAACGTCATGTATCGGTAAGACATGTCGGCCTTTAACATACCAACTCTGGTGAAATTCAATACGACTGTCCTTTAAGCACCAAAAGAGATAAAAAAAACTAATAACTATAGAAAGAGGGGAAGGGGGAGGGGAATTATAAGCATGGGATAGAGAGGTCACGAGGGGGATGGGGGGATTAGGAGTGAAAGGAAACTAACACAAACTTTAAATACTCGGAAAAGGGGAAATGGATTAATATATACAAAGCACTGAATTGGGGTGTGCATGAAAACCCCCCCTTAACCCCTTCTTTTTACTATTAATAAAGTCCATCAAAAAAAAAAAATCCAACAACCAATAAATCCCTAGGGAAAAAAATAATCCTTCCCCCCCCACCCCCCCACCCCCAAAAAACACAATCTGTAATCGTAATCCAAAATCATCGCCTGATGACGTCACTTATATCAATTTGTGACGTCATCAATTACGTCATTAATTAAAAATCATTAGTGACAAAAGTTACCAAATTACCTTCATTAAATTTATATAGGGATGATTCCATTAAAGTTGCCACACCCACTTTCCCTCTCATTCTCTCTCTCTCTCACACACACACACACACACACATATATATATATATATATATATATATATATATATATATATATATATATATATATATATATATATATATATATATATATATATATATATATATAAATAAATAATGGAAAAACATTACTACAAATGGAAAGCAAATGAAAAACATTGTATTACCTTT
>SEYY01014344.1:0-5000 GCA_009176605.1 Armadillidium nasatum | reverse complement strand
AGCGAAAGTATAGATAGAGTGAAGTTACAATTCGAAGCGCAGAAAAAGATTGGAGAGTGTTAGTAAGAGAAATAAAGTTTATAAGCCGAAAAGCCCTAGACTTTATAGTCTCTTTTAAATATTTACTTTTCCCTTTTAAGAAGTGATTATAATTAGCTCATTTGACAATCTAATGATGCATAAATCGTCGAATTAATACTTTGAATAATCAAAACTATCTTATTCATCCCAAAAGTATATATATATATATATATATATATATATATATATATATATATATATATATATATATATATATATATATATATATATATATATATATATATATATATATATATATATATATATATATATATATATATATATATATATATATATATATATATATATATATATATATATATATATATATATATATATATATATATATATATATATATATATATATATATATATATAAAATAAAATAATAATAATAATAATATATAATAATAATAATAATAATAATAATAATTAATAGTAATAACAACTCTTTTAATAATAATAAATAATAGTTATGTCGATAATAACCTTTGGAAAAAGAATTATTGAAAGAAAATTTTTAGATAAGGGGGTAGAAAGTTGGTTGATAATCTGGAAAATCAATTTTTCATTTTAGCAGGACCTTTTTAAATAAAAATGCTCTTTAGAGAGACATATTTTCAATTATGGGGACAGCATTGTACAAGTTAGGATTTTTTTGAGTTCTCAATTAGGAAAAGGCCATAGGACTTCCAATTTCATCTAGAGTTTTGGAAAAGTTAGAAATCTTGTCGCTAACTTTCGACCTGACCCTATACACGGCATTTAAAAGTATGTAATCAACGGAAGCTGAAGAATCAGATTAAAAGAGTAAATTTAAAGATTAAACTATAGAGAACATATAGGATTGAGCACAGCGGTTAAGCGTGGAGTAGAGAGTTTGGCAAAAAAAACAAAGAGTCTATTTAGAAAGGCAGGGCGCACAAGCACTTTTCAACGGCGAAGGTATGTGACATGACAGTTTTGAAGAGCAGTTTCTATAGTAATAGCGAAGTATAGATAGAGTGAAGTTACAATTCGAAGCGCAGAAAAAGATTGGAGAGTGTTAGTAAGAGAAATAAAGTTTATAAGCCGAAAAGCCCTAGACTTTATAGTCTCTTTTAAATATTTACTTTTCCCTTTTAAGAAGTGATTATAATTAGCTCATTTGACAATCTAATGATGCATAAATCGTCGAATTAATACTTTGAATAATCAAAACTATCTTATTCATCCCAAAAGATGATATATATATATATATATTTTATTATATATATATATATATATATATATATATATATATATATATATATATATATATATATATATATATATATATATATATATATATATATATATATATATAATATAATATATAACGATAAAAATAATAATAATAATAATAATAATAATAATAATAATAATAATAATAATAATAATAATAATAATTAATAGTAATAACAACTCTTTTAATAATAATAAATAATAGTTATGTCGATAATAACCTTTGGAAAAAGAATTATTGAAAGAAAATTTTTAGATAAGGGGGTAGAAAGTTGGTTGATAATCTGGATATCAATTTTTATTTTAGCAAGACCTTTTTAAATAAAAATGCTCTTTAGAGAGACATATTTTCGATTATGGGGACAGCATTGTACAAGTTAGGATTTTTTTTGAGTTCTCAATTAGGAAAAGGCCATAGGACTTCCAATTTCATCTAGTTTTGGAAAAGTCGGAAATCGTGTCCCTTACATTCGACGTTACCCTATACACGGCATTTAAAAGTATGTAATCAACGGAAGCCGAAAAATCAGATTAAAAGAGTATATTTAAGGATTAAACTGTATAGTACATATAGGATTGAGAACAGCGGTTAAGCAAAAAAACAAAGTGTCTGTTTAGAAAAGCAGGTCGCACAAGCACTTTTCAATGGAGACGGCATGTGACATGACAGTTTTGAAGAGCAGTGTCTATAGTAATAGCGAAAGTATAGATAGATTGAAGCTACAATTCGAGGGGCAGAAAAAGATTAGGGAGTGTTAGTAAGAGAAATAAAGTTTATGAGACGAAAAGCCCTAGACTCCATAGCCTCATTTAAATATTTACTTTTCCTTTTTAAGTAGTGAATATAATTAACTCATTTGACAATCTAATGATACATAAATCGTCGAATTATACCTTTGAATGATGAAAATAATCATTCATCCCAAAACATGATATATATATATATATATATATATATATATATATATATATATATATATATATATATATATATATATATATATATATATATATATATATATATATATATATATATATATATATATATAATAATAATAATAATAATAGTTCTTTTAATAATAACAAATAATAGTTATGTCCATAATATCCTTTGGAAAAAGAATTATTAAAAGAAAGTTTTTAGATAAAGGGATAGAAAGTTGATTGATAATCTGAAAATCAATTTTCATTTTAGCAGGACCTTTTTAAATAAAAAGGCCCTTTAGTGGGACATATTTTCAATTAATGGGGACAGCATTGTATAAGTTAAGATTTTTTTTTGTGTTCTCAATTAGGACAAAGGCCATAGGACTTCCAATGTCATCTAGAGTTTTGGAAAAGTTAGAAATCTTGTTGCTAACTTTCGACCTAACCCTATACACGGCATTTAAAAGTATTTAATCACCGGAAGCCGAAGAATCAGATTAAAAGAATATATTTAAAGATTTAACTATAGAGTACATATAGGATTGAGCACAGCGGTTAAGCGTGGAGTAGAGAGTTTGGCAAAATAACAAAGAGTCTGTTTAGAAAGGCATGTCGCACAAGTACATTTCAATGGAGAAGGTATGTGACATGACAGTTTTGAAGAGCAGTGTCTATGGTAATAACGAAAGTATAAATAGATTGAAGTTACAATTCGATGCGCAGAAAAAGATTGGAGAGTGCTGGTAAGAGAAATAATGTTTAAAAAACGAAAAGCCCTAGACTCCATAGTCTCTTTTAAATATTTACTTTTCCCTTTTAAGAAGTGATTATAATTAGCTCATTTGACAATCTAATGATGCATAAATCGTCGAATTAATATTTTGAATGATCAAAACTATCTTTTTTTATCCCAAAAGTAGATATATATATATATATATATATATATATATATATATATATATATATATATATATATATATATATATATATATATATATATATATATATATATATAAATTAATAATAATAATTATAATAATTCTTTTAATAATAATAAATAATAGTTATGTCGATAATAACCTTTGGAAAAAGAATTATTGAAAGAAAATATTTAGATAATGGGGTCGAAAGTTAATTGATAATCTGTAAATCAATTTTCATTTAAGCAGGACCTTTTTAAATAAAAATGCTCTTTAGAGAGACATATTTTCAATTATGGGGACAGCATTGTACAAATTAGGATTTTGTTTTGTGTTCTCAATTAGGCAAAGGCCATAGGACTGCCAATTTCATCTAGTTTTGGAAAAGTCGGAAATCGTGTTCCTAACATTCGACGTTACCCTATACACGGCATTTAAAAGTATGTAATCAACGGAAGCCGAAAAATCAGATTAAAAGAGTATATTTAAGGATTAAACTGTAGAGTACATATAGGATTGAGCACAGCGGTTAAGAGTGGAGTAGAGAGTTTAGCAAAAAAACAAAGAGTCTGTTTAGAAATTCAGATCGCACAAGCACTTTTCAATGGAGACGGCCTGTGACATGATAGTTTTGAAGAGCAGTGTCTATAGCAATAGCGAAAGTATAGATAGATTGAAGCTACAATTCGACTGGCAGAAAAAGATTAGGGAGTGTTAGTAAGAGAAATAATGTTTTTAAGACGAAAAGCCCTAGACTCCATAGCCTCTTTTCAATATTTGCTTTTCCTTTTTAAGTAGTGAATATAATTAACTCATTTGACAATCTAATGATGCATAAATCGTCGAATTATACCTTTGAATGATCAAAACAATCATTCACCCCAAAACTATATATATATATATATATATATATATATATATATATATATATATATATATATATATATATATATATATATATATATATATATATATATATATATATATATATATATATATATATATATATATATATATATATATATATATATATATATATATATATATATATATATATATATATATATATATATATATATATATATATATATATATATATATATATATATATATATATATATATATATATATATATATATATATATATAATAATAATAATAATAATAATAATTCTTTTAATAATAATAAATAATAGTTATGTCCATAATTACTTTTGGAAAAAAAATTATTGAAAGAAAGTTTTTAGATAAAGGGGTATAAAGTTGATTGATAATCTGAAAATCAATTTTCATTTTAGCAGGACCTTTTTAAATAAAAAGGCCCTTTAGTGGGACATATTTTCAATTATGGGGACAGCATTGTATAAGTTAAGTTTTTTTTTTGTGTTCTCAATTAGGCAAAGGCCATAGGACTTTCAATTTTATCTAGAGTTTTGAAAAAAGTTAGAAATCTTGTCGCTAACTTTCGAGGTGACCCTATACACGGCATTTAAAAGTATGTAATCAACGGAAGCTGAAGAATGAGATTAAAAGAGTATATTTAAAGATTAAACTATAGAGTACATATAGGATTGAGCACAGCGGTTAAGTTTGGAGTAGAGAGTTTGGCAAAAAAAATAAAGAGTCTGTTTAGAAAGGCAGGTCGCACAAGCACTTTTCAACAGCGAAGGTATGTGACATGACAGTTTTGAAGAGCAGTGTTTATGGTAATAGCGAAAGTATAGATAGAGTGAAGTTACAATTCGACGCGCAGAAAAAGATTGAAGAGTGTTAGTAAGAGAAATAAAGTTTATAAGACGAAAAGCTCTAG
>SEYY01014343.1:57500-60000 GCA_009176605.1 Armadillidium nasatum | reverse complement strand
GAATATTCACATTTATGCAAAACATATATACATATATATATATATATATATATATATATATATATATATATATATATATATATATATATATATATATATATATATATATATATATATATATATATATATATATATATATATATATATATATATATATATATATATATATATATATATATATATATATATATATATATATATATATATATATATATATATATATATATATATATATATATATATATATATATATATATATATATATATATATATATATATATATATATATATATATATATATATATATATATATATATATATATATATATATATATATATATATATATATATATATATATATATATATATATATAATATAATATTATAGTAATAGTAATAGTAGTAGTAGTAGTAGTAGTAGTAGTAGTAGTAGTAGTAGTAGTAGTAGTAGTAACAAGCAAAGAAAATTCAGAGAGAATAATAATAAAAAAAGATTAGCTTTCAAAGTTAAAATTTGCAGTTAAGTAATTAAGGGAAAGAATTATGAGCTTACAAATCCTCATTCCACATCATTAACATCAGACAACATCATTACACATCATTACACATCATTACACATTATTACGTCATTAAATGACTTCACATTGACACGAAAGAACAGCACGTCATCTTTATATTGATTTAACAAGAGTTTAACACGCTAAGTAAGTCATTTTAATAAAATAAACGACATTCTTTAATCTTTATTTAAGTTTTCGTGGAACTTTTTTAATTGTTTTAATATATATGATACATTATATTCGTTAGAAAACGTTAAAATGTTTTTTTATTTCAATAATTGTTTAAGTCTCTGTGAAAATTATGTAATTATAATATATATATATATATATATATATATATATATATATATATATATATATATATATATATATATATATATATATATATATATATAATACATTGTATTCGTTAGAAATCGTTAAAATGATTTTTAAAATAATAAAAGCGCTGTTTTTTTTTTTTTTTTTTTTCAAAATATGACGCAAACACAAACTCTTTCCCTCTCTCTCTCTCTATATATATATATATATATATATATATAATATATATATATATATATATATATATATATATATATATATATATATATATATATATATATATATATATATATATATATATATATATATATATATATATATATATATATATATATATATATATATATATATATATATAATATATATAAAATGGATATGAAAACATGCATAAATAAAGATAAAGTCTGACTAGTACTTGATCCAAACTATTTTTTACAGTTTTCAGCAACCTACGAAACTGTGTGTAAATCTAATTTCTTTCTGCTCGAGAAGAGAGAGAAGAGAGAGAGAGAGAGAGAGAGAGAGAGAGAGAGAGAGAGAGAGAGAGAGAGAGAGAGAGAGAGAGAGAGAGAGAGAGAGAGAGAGAACACATAATAAAATATTTTAATATTTCCTTTTGATACCAGCTATTAATTTTTCCAAAATTAAGTTGTTTAAAAGTATTTATAAAACTGAATTGGGAAAAAGGAAAAAAAATAAATCTCTTAGACTGGTTATTGATTTTGCGTACCTGTGTTATGACACAACCTCACTTTAACATTGCCTGCATCTGAAATGTTGTTATTTATTATAAAAAGATCCTTGAAAATTGGAGGAGCAAATTATAATATACGAGTAGAAAGGAACGAAATTTATAGTTTATGTACTTCACCGAAAATATTTTTACTAAAAAATATTTTTTTTAAATATTTTATTTTCCTATTTTTTAAATTAAAAATCTTTTGTTGAATTATTATTATTATTATATTATATTATTATATTATTATATTATTATTATTTTATTATTATTATTTATTATTATTATTATTATTATATATTATATTATTAATTATTATTATTATTATTATTATTATTATTATTATATTATTATTATTATTTTATTATTATTAAAATTAAAAAAAAAAAAAATTATTATTTTATTATTATTATTATTATTATTATTATTATTATTATTATTATTATTATTATTATTATTATTATATTATTATTATTATTATTATCATTATTATTATTATTATTATTATTATTATTATTATTATTATTATTATTATTATTATTATTATTTTATTATTTATTATTATTATTATTATTATTATTATTATTATATTATTATATTATTATCATATTATTATTATTATTATTATTATTATTATTATTATTATTATTATTATTATTATTATTATTATTATTATTATTATTATTATTATTATTATTATTATTATTATTATTATTATTATTATTATTATTATTATTATTATTATTATTATTATTATTGCTGCAAAAATGAATTTTAATGCAACATTAAAATAGTTTGAATATGTTGAAGATATTATTTGAGTTATTAAATAAGACAATTTTTCGATGTCCAGAAATGACCCTTCATATGTCTTGGTCTCGCA
>SEYY01014343.1:40000-50000 GCA_009176605.1 Armadillidium nasatum | reverse complement strand
AAGGCTGTTTGGTAAAATTATGGAATGAAATAAAATTGGAACGATCTTCTGAAGATTTTGAAGAGGAAATGCATTTAGTGTTCTTTCTTTATAACCTTTAGAAATGCTTTTAGGGAATTTATCTATTAGCTTTATTAAAGATGGTTCTAATTAAATTCTACAATTATTCAGTGCCAGAGAAATATCTAAAATATAAATAGATATATAAATAGATATATAATTAATAAATTACCAAATAAATAAATAAACGTGTTATTATTTTATAACAAATCACATGAGGAATAGTTCCTCTAAATCTTGCTTGTAAATAAATTTAACCAATAACTCTATCATTCTTAATTATTTTAAAATATAATTATTAAATATGTTAAAAAATGTAATTTAAGATTATATTTTTTAACATATTTAGTAATTATATGTTAGCATAATTAATAATGACTGATTTATTGGTCAAATTAATGTATTGATCACAAAATTTTTCAAAAATGTCTGTTGTTAAACTTAACATTCAGTACACTGAATTTTCACATAAATTATATATATATATATATATATATATATATATATATATATATATATATATATATATATATATATATATATATATATATATATATATATATATATATATATATATATATTAAAGTTAATTGGTTTTAAAATATTTTGATGTATCTAAAATCGACTAAATGGGAATTTCTTTCCCAAAATTACGTCTTTTCGAATTCCAAAAATTTCCTCAATTTTTTATCAAAAACTTTTTTTTTTATTTATTATTATTAAATGATATTAATTAAATCGTAATGAAAAATAATTCAATTTACTCCTTATAAATATAATAAACATTAAGAAAGGAATACAATAATATTTGCAGAGGAATTTTTAAATTTCTTCTTCACGTACTCCTGTCGGTGCACCAGCAGGAAAAGGGAAGAGGAAGGTGTCAGATTTATTTTGGAGGAGAATAGGATTCCTTTGAGGTTCCTAGTAATTCTATGATTCTCTTAATGAGGATTTGAAATTCCTGATTGACTGATAGTCATCAGATTCATTTGATATTCTTTTGATTGTACTGAACATATGAACGCTTTTATTTATTTATTTATTTATTTATTTATTTATTTCACATCTGGTGGGCAAAGGTCAGAGGCCTACTAAAATTTCTACCAGAGTTGAGGAGAAAATCGGAAACCTGGTCAATTATTTATATAATTATTTACTAATCATAAATTGAGATGTTGAGATATTAATTAAATAAATTAAATATATTAGTAAATGTATTAGATGTGTAAATATAACTTTGTTAATTATTAAACTGAACTCGAACAGAGAAGTTCACTACTCTTTCCTTAGAAACTATAAACTCATTCAAGTTAATTTGATGTTAGCTCATGCAGTGCATTTATTGTCCTGAATTTGATATATATATATATATATATATATATATATATATATATATATATATATATATATATATATATATATATATATATATATATATATATATATATATAAGTTCTAATGGGAAAACTCAAGAGGACAACATAGTTTAAAATAAAGTTGGGAAGAACACAGCTCCTAATTCAAATCAATGGCCGACATGAACCGGTATCTTATACTTTAAAAGTGAGTATTTGGGATCAGAGAATTAGAAGAAGGAAGAGTGTTTCAAATTTAATATTATATATATATATATATATATATAATATATATATATATATATATATATATATATATATATATATATATATATATATATATATATAATATATATATATATATATATATAATATCATATATCATCATCATCATCATCATCACCGTCCAAACCGGTAGGCTGGCGCCTGTCGGGTGCTACTCCTCCGAAATCTTCTCCACGCATTTCTGTCCTCAAACATTCGGTTGTCTTCCACCTCTTCCAGTGTCTTGTTCCTTCGTTTATTATATATATTAATATATATATATATATATATATATATATATATATATATATATATATATATATATATATATATATATATATATATATATATATATATAATATATATATATATATATATATATATATATATATATATATATATATATATATATATATATATATATATATATATATATATATATATATATATATATATATATATATATATATATATATATATATATATATATATATATATATATATATATATATATATATATATATATATATATATATATATATATATATATATATATATATATATATATATAATATATATATATATATGCGAGTTTATGTGTATGCAAATATACTGTATCATCAACTGAATTAATTGCTCAGATTTTATCTCATTATACTTCATCCATGGATACAAAATTCCACTTAAATTATATCAATAATTAATCATTGTATTAATAGATTATAATAAGAAAAATGTGTTAGAGTTATCAGGATAGAAAAACTGCTTTTAAAGCTGGACTCTAATTTGTTCTTCTGAACACAGGTGCATTTCAGCTCCAGTTGATGACCTCATTAATAATAATAATAATAATAATAATAATAATAATAATAATAAATAATAATAATAATAATAATAATAATAATAATAATAATAATAATAATAATAATAATAATAATAATAATAATAATAATAATATATAATATATATTATTATTATTATATATTATATATATATATTATATTATATATATATATATTATATATATATTTTTAAAATAGTCCTTAAAAAATAATATAATGATAATAATAATAATAATAATAATAATAATAATAATAATAATAATAATAATATAATAATAATAATAATAATAATAGCAGCGGTTCATTACAAACATAAAAAATTTAATATATATAATATAATATATATATATATATATATATATATATATATATATATATATATATATATATATATATATATATATATATATATATATATATATATATATATATATATATATATATATATATATATATATATATATATATATATATATATATATATATAATATTGATAATATTCATGGGAGTATTTGATTGAATTTCAAAGAAATTGAATAAATATTCAAAATTTATCGATCATATGTCAGAGTGATTCGTTCGTTTAACTGAATTTTATTCTAAAAAGAAATTTGAGAATATTTTTCCTATTAACGCAAAATTTTTTTATACTAAACTATTTTTCTTAAGTTCTTATATATTTTTTACAATTTTACTCTTAATGGAATTAAACTCTGTTTTATAAAATAATTATTCGAACACGAAATAACACACCCTAAAAGGTCAGCTCTAGCAGTTGCCTAACCAAAAAATTAAAACTTTCCGTGTTTAGGTCAAGTTTTTACGACTAATACCCTATTCCCTCATATTTAGGAATAATATCCTATTCCCTCTCATATTTAGGACTAATATTTTATTCCATCTCATATTTAGGACTAATATCCTACTCCCTCTCATATTTAGGACTAATATCCTATTCCCTCTCATATTTAGGACTAATATCCTATTCCCTCTCATATTTAGGACTAATATTCTATTCCCTCTCATATTTAGGACTAATATTCTATTCCCTCTCATATCCCTCTGTTAATTAAAGCGAGAGTTTGCAAATCATTAATTATTAATTGGAGTTCATGTAGCGGTATTAAAAGAATTTAAAAGTTTTTTTTTTATATTTAGAAGACTCATCAGTAATCTTCAAATGAAAATTATCAATATCTTTTAATTAAAGTTTTGGAAAATATTTTCATTAAATTCGAAGATTCGTCAATAATCTTAGAATGAATATTGTCTATATTTAATATCGCTATTAACGTCTTCAAAATAACAAAAAAAATAAAAAATATAATATATATATATATATATATATATATATATATATATATATATATATATATATATATATATATATATATATATATATATATATATATATATATATATATATATATATATATATATATATATATATATATATATATATATATATATATATATATATATATATATATATATATATATATATATATATATATATATATATATATATGACATAGAGAAATCTTATCCCACCCACCACCCTTCACCACTCATCAACAGTAACCAAAGACTCTAAATTTTTAAATAATTTCTTTTGGTGTGTAATTTTGAATCAAGACTTGAAACTTGACTTGGCTTCGTATCTAAACTTTCTTAATGAATTGCCAAGACACCAGATGGCGCTTCACAAACTTACGCTTAGAATTTTAAACAAAAAAAAAAGAAATAATAATTAACAGAACAATTCGCCAATGCAGCAAAAAGTCTACCTTGTAACTTATTGGCGCGATTATTATTATCATTATTATTATTAGTAGTAGTAATTTCGGTAGAGGAGTAGTAGAAGTAGTAGTAGTAGTAGTTATGTAATAGTTATAGTGTTAGTAGTAGTAGTACTATCGTTAGAAATAGTAATATTCGTAGTAGTAGTAGTAGTAGTAGTAGTAGTAGTAGTAGTAGTGAGAAGTATTAGTCATAGTTACGGTGGTAATGGTAGTGGCAGAATTAGTAGATGTAATAATATTAACTCTTAATATTATTAATAATAATAATAATATAATAATAATAATAATATAAATAATAATAATAAAATAATAAATAAATAAAATTAAATAAAATATAAATAAATGAAAAATTTTAATTTTTTTAAAAGCTTTAAAAAAAAAAAAATTTTTTTTTTTTTTTTTTTTTTTGACTTTACATTTTATATATGAAACTCCGCCTATTTTTGTTCAGATTTTCAGAATATAATATAATATATATATATATATATATATATATTATATATATATAATATATATATATATATATATATATATATATATATATATATATATATATATATATATATATATATATATATATATATATATATATATATATATATATATATATATATATATATATATATATATATATATATATATATATATATGTATGTATGTATTATTTTACATTTTACTTTTCATTTATTATTTTATTATTTCTGAAACTTTAGACAAGTTCCAGTCTGTCTGTCTGTCTGTCTCTCTGTTAATTAATTAATTAATTAATTAATTAATTAATTTATTTTTATTTATTTATTTATTTATTTATTTGCCTTCATTTTGCAACTTATGTTTAAGGATTAGTTTAATATGATTATTTTTTGGAATTAATTTAAAAATTTATCGTCATTCATGTATAATTATAAATAACATCATATTTTACCTGGGTAAATTTATATTTTATTGTCATTGTTCTTTCTTATTAAAATGCATATTTGGTCGATCAAGCAAAATCTCAGTAATTTTCAAGAGGTAAGAGGTTCCCTAGAGGTTCTCAAGAGGTTCCCAAGAGATTCTCAAGGGTTCCCAAGAGGTTCTCAAGAAGTTCCCAAGAGATTTTCAAGAGGTTCTCAATGAGGTTTTCAAGAGGATCCCAAGAAGTTTCTAAGAGGCTCCCAAGAGGCTCTTGAGAGGTTCCTAAGAGGTTCTCAAGATAATCCCAAGGAGTTCCCAAGAGGTTCTCAAGAGATTATCAATAGGTTTCCAAGAGGTTCTCAAGAGGTTCCCAAGAGATTCCCAAGAGGTTTTCAAGAGATTCCCCAAGAGGCTCTCAAGAGGTTCCCAAGAGGTTCTCAAGAGCTTCAAAATAGATTCCCAAGAGGTTCCCTAAGAGGCTTTCAAGAGGTACCCAAGAGCTCCTCAAGAGCTTCCCAAGAGCTTCCCAAGAGCTTCCCAAGAGCTTCCCAAGAGCTTCCCAAGAGGTCGATAAAAATGTATTGAATTAAAAATGTTTCGGCCTAGTTTTGTACTTTAGTAGAAATTTTTCACATTGGGAAATAATATTTTATGCCTTTCTTATTAACAAAAAAAGTGATGGAATTAAGTCAAGCAAAAAAAAATAAATAAATAAAAAAAATAACAGAGAATTCCACAAAATCGAAATGCCTGTATAGAAAAATTTAAACACTTTTAAAATGACAAAATAGCAAATTTCCACTTCATAAAACCATAACATTTTAAGATCATTTTTCCTTTTAAACTTGTTAGCATTAAAAGTAAACTAAAATAAATAAATGTGTGTTGGAAGGAGCCAAAAAAGTAATAAACTTATTCAGTTTAATTCAAAATAATTATTCAAAAATTAAGATACTGTAATATTAAAATCATTGATGGCAAAAAAGCAATATAAAATGAAATTTTGAAACTTAAAAATAAAATGAAATAAAATAAAAAGTAAATGAATTAAAAAAAAAAAAAAGTTTTAAGCAAAAGGTAACTGAGGTGAAATAAACCTAAGGATACTCTCCTTATGGCTTAAAATTCTGATTAATGTCATTGCTTTCCACAAGCTTATTATCCTTTAAGATATAAATGTATTCTTTATGGCTTCGACAAAGCAATAATACCTCTCTCTCTCTCTCTCTCTCTCTCTCTCTCTCTCTCTCTCTCTCTCTCTCTCTCTCTCTCTCTCTCTCTCTCTCTCTTTTTTTTTTTTTTTTTTTTTTTTTTTTTATTTTTAATTCTATCTCTCTCTATCTATCTATCTATCTATCTATCTATCTATCTATCTATCTATCTATCTATCTATCTATCTATCTATCTATCTATCTATCTATCTACTTATCTATCACGCATACACACCTTCTTTCTTTCGTTCCCTCTTTTTCTCTCTCTCTTTCTTTCTCACCCTTTCTTTGTCTTTTTCTCTATCATAGTGAATATAGAGATTACTAATTTCAGATTTATTTTCAGAAAGATAGATTTTAATAAGTACAAAAGAAATGAATACCTAAACAATGATTTATGATATATAAATATATTTATTGTCAATGTGGTCTCTATTAGAAAAATGAATGCAATGATATCATATGTCACACTAAGAAAAGCAAAAACAAACAAACAAACAAACAAACATTTCAAAGTTATCGAGATCCTAAACAAGGCGTTTCAAAACAAATAGGTCAAAGAAATTTCACAAAATATTGAAGGGAAAAGCGTTTCAGTTTACAGGAAGGAATGAGCACAGCATGTCATGTTTGGTGTCAGAAAATGGTTCAGAGAAAGGGATAAAATTTATCCGAAAGATCAGACATATGATTCCACCTCAAAGGAGCAGGTATGTGATTTGAGAGTTCATAATTTCATTGTTATGTTACAGCGAAAATTTAAGGAGTGATGGGACAATTTGGAGAATAGAAAGAGGTTGGAGAGAGTTATTAATAGTCTGTAATTCTCAAGATGAAAAAGCCCTATTCACTTAATAATGTTTGCAGAGCACTGCATCGAACCGCACCGCACCGCACCGCACCGCACCGCACTGAACCGCACCGAACCACACTATACCTACAGGTCGTGCACCACTATCTCATCGAACAAGCCGCCATTTTTTCACGACGTAAAGTACCTTTTTTTCTAAAACTGAACTGCATCAGGAAGCTGAAACTGTATACCCCCACCCACCCCCAAGCACTGCACTCCATCGTACTGCACGGAGGTGCCTGCCAACCCTAAGCCCTTGTCTCAAGAACACATACATTATCTTATCATATTTATTTATTTATATATTTATTTTTTGTGATAAATTAAAAACGGAGTTTATTTATTTATTTATTTTTTTTTTTTTTTAAATATCCAATTTTTGTTTATCATTTTCAATTTGTTTGTTTAAAGAGGTTAAAGTCCCCCGTTTGGGGGGAAAGGGTTTTTGTTTCCTCTTTTAATGAATTTTAAAAAGCTTTTTCTAATCTAATCATAATTTTAGTCACGTTACGGACTTTAAAAAAACAAATTAAAAATCATGAAATTTCATATGTCGTCTGTTCATCATAAACAAAAATAAATAAATAAATAAATAATGAGAATGTAAATTAAATGACTGTTCTAATACACACACACCTACATAAGCACACGCAAGTATAAACTCACACAAACACACACACACATTTAGCATTATGTCGATTAAATATAGATATTAACTTTCAATAATTTTAAAACATTTAGTAATTTTGATATTATTTGATATTATTTCTGATCGATATTTATTTTAATCTGATTATACTTGTTTTAATTTATTTTAACTTTATTTATTTTAATATTTGTTTATATTTATTTAATATTATTTATTTTAATCTGATTATATTTCTTTGAAATTATTTTGCATCCTCTTTATTCAACACCTAAAAAAAAAGAAAAGAAAAAAAAAGGATATAATTAAAGTATATATGAATATAAAATAATAATTCGGGAAACACGTTATTTGTTCAGTGAGTGTTATTGGTGATGGTAGTTTCTCTTTAAAAAGATATTGTTCATTTAATAGGAGTACATGTTGATATCAATGTGATTCGCATTCTATAAGAACCCTTTCTTCAATAGGATGCATTAGAAGTTTATATATTTTTTTTAAATATTTAAATATTCGAGGAGAGGAAGTTTTCTAAACTTTTATATGTAGTAAATAGCTAGGATCCTCAAGTGGGATCGAACCGGCGCCCTCAAGCACGTGAGTCAATCACTCAACCGTTTGAAACCTATACATATATATATATATATATATATATATATATATATATATATATATATATATATATATATATATATAGTATATATATATATATATATATATATATATATATATATATATATATATATATATATATATATATATATATATATATATATATATATATATATATATATATATATATATATATATATATATATATATATATATATATATATATATATATATATATATATATATATATATATATATTATATATATATATATATATATATATATATATCCTTTCTGTGCAAATAGCCCGAAAGTAGTTTTCTGTGTCGAAGAAAGTCTCGATGATATTTCGACACTGAAATATATTCTCTACAATAAGACTCCGTACATTAGCAACATTCCTGTATGAAACTATCCATTTAATATTTCTTAAACTCCACAGAAATTTCTAAACAAATTTTCATTTCAACTTTGCATCTTTTTTCTGTATTCTATCCCTAACCCATAAATAGTAATGTAGTGTACCACAAACAAAAGGTGTCTTAGGGTCAGTCATTAGCAATAATAGTATTTAGGTACCCATACCACAGTAACTCCCCGAAAGAACAAGGATAAAGACTGGTGGAAGTCAGGACCTACTATACTATAATATCGGCCTCTTTCTGGGTACCACTCACACACCAAGGTATCACATTCCCCAATCGTTGACAATAAAATTTATAAATATTTTCCTCATAAGTACATTAATTAACACTATTCTGTTTGGAGAGTGTACTTAATATATGTTCAAAATTGCTGAAAACGATTACAAAATATATATAAACAGAAAATAAAGGAAATTTGAGCAAAAAATCTAATTTTCAACAATAAATTATTTGAAGTTCATTGATGTATGGTAACTATAACAAAAAATAATAATAATAAATGGAAAATTGCAACAACAAAAATATATTAAAAGAAAACAACTATGAAAAAAGATGGAATATTATTATTATTATTATTATTATTATTATTATTATTATTATTATTATTATTATTATTATATTATTATTATATTATCTTTATTATTATATTATTACTATTATTATTATTATTATTACTATTATTATTATTATCATTATTATTATTATTATTATTATTATTATTATTATTATTGTTATTAATATTTAATTATTTTTATATTTATTAAATTTTCATTAATATTATTATTATCATCATCATTTTTGTTATAATTATTATTATTATTATTATTATTATTATTATTATTATTATTATTATTATTATTATTATTATTATTATTATTATTATTATTATTATCATTATTACAATTAATATTGGAGTAATAACAACCGACATTTAAATGTTTTATAGGTACGATTCATGAGCAAGTCAAATGCTCAATAACTCAAATAATTATTTCGTAATTTTAATTTAATATTAGCCTTTACTCAAATC
>SEYY01014343.1:25000-27500 GCA_009176605.1 Armadillidium nasatum | reverse complement strand
GATTTTCTAAGAGTATCTTTTATCCTATTAATTTGAATAAAAAGATCTGAAAACTGTCGAAAGGAAACATATCTCTTAAGGGAAATTGACTCCTGTGTATATATTATATATATATATATATATATATATATATATATATATATATATATATATATATATATATATATATATATATATATATATATATATATATATATATATATATATATATATATATATCCCACTCTTCTTGTGGATTCTCGACTTCTATCCATCGTAAACCCACTAATACCTTGCTTGGTACTAATTTCTTTAGCTCTATCTCCCTTTCTCACAAAATTGCAGGCCTTAGGTCTCGCATACATAGAGCATATCACATTTGTTCTAACTGGAATTCTTTCCATGCAGAAATATCCTTTCTTCATAATTTTTCTAGTTTTAATCTTTTCCCTTCTAACCTTTTTTATAAACTGGTGAACTCTTTCCTCAATGATATCTACCACCCTAAATTTACTTCCTACGATGTTCCTAAATGCCCTGTCTATGCCAGACTTCCTTATATAGGGCCTCTTTCGATTGATCTTCATTTCCAAATTAGGAATATTTTACACAAACATTTTCCGCAATGTAACTTTCTTTTGTCCTTTATAAACAACAACTCAATCGGAAGTTATTTTAAGATTAAAGAAAGTATTCCCATGTGTTTGCGGTCTTGCATCGTATATAAATACGAGTGTGCCGACTGTCATGTCGACTATGTGGGCCAAACTAGCCTACAACTGAAGATGCGAGCCTTCAAACACATGGGTATCTCCTTTCGTACTAATCTTCCTATTTCCAATCCGGAATATTCAGCTATCAGAGATCACTCTAATCTCACCAAACATCCTATATCTCTCCAGAACTTTTCTATCTTCCAAAATGCTTCAAATGACGAAGATTTAAAAATTTTGGAATCTTTATACATAAAAACAATCAATCCTACTCTTAATACCCAGAATTCCTCGCTCTCACTTCTAATTACTTGATCTGTCTTTCATTCTGTTTTCTATTCTCTTTTTGTCTTGTCTATTTTTTCATCCCTCGTTTATATGCTTTTCTATTTTTGTTAACATTTCTTTTATATTTAAAACTACTATTTTTAAAATTTTTGGGCTTCACATATTTTCATTAATTATATTTAAAAAAAAAAATAAAAAAAAAAAAAAAAAAAAAAAAAAAATTATCCGATGTTTTTTGTAATTTTGTTCATTCTATTTTCAGCACTGAAGATGTATTGTAATAAATACGAAACGTTTGCTTTAAAATGAATTTAGCAGTTTTCTTTGCAAGTTTATTTATATTTAAAATTAGGTTCCCTAAGAACATTTCTATTACTTATATATGATATATATAATATATATATATATATATATATATATATATATATATATATATATATATATATATATATATATATATATATATATATATATATATATATATATATATATATATATATATATATATATATATATATATATATATATATATATATATATATATATATATATATATATATATATATATATATATATATATATATATATATATATATATATTTATATATATATATTATATATATTTATATTATATATGTTTGAAAATTTTACTGTGACATTCTTGCGCCTTGTCCCAACGATTCGTTAGGACAATTTTTGCAGTGCACCAATGAATCCAAAGCCTCCCAAGACTTTATAAATAGATTCAAAACATCACTCTCTCACAGCGTCATTCTCGCAGCAATTGACATTTCTTAAATTCTTCATACTAAAAATGATAAACTACACTTCCCCAACTATTACAAAAATCTGTGTTCATTTTCTTATCCAGTCATACAGGACAAGTAAATAACAAAATCCAATTTTAAAATGTTTAAACTGAAATATGAAATTCCTAAATTCCCTTCTCGACTTCAACTAATTCACATTTTACCTGCATTTCCCACATAATTTTAACCTAAACAACTAGAAACCTGGTTTAATTGCAATAGAATGAAAGCGTCATCAGAAAATTTCTCAATCACTCTTATCATCTACGATAAACACCAATCTTTTTTCATTTCTTTGTAAAGTTTAAGGCTTGTCAACTTCTGCTCTGCAAATGTCCGAATATTTGCAATTTCATTTGTATGACTCACTTTTCTTTCTGCTCAATTCTATGTATTTATCTAATAACTAAATCAGCTAACAGGAAATTAAACATATTGCTCATACCCTCCCAAAAGATTCTCAGCAATTAGAATGTTTAGCATAGAAACAAATTATTAGACCAGAAATAAATTAATCAACCTCACAATGGTACACTGCCACAACTTAATCACACACTGAGATATTCCAAATAATACAACACCCAGATTTCTTAATCAAATTGTCTTCCCAAAAGCATCTCAATCCAACACTTGCACGAAGAAGCAATTGATCTTCCCATTACGAGACCACCTCAACATGTTTTGCAAATAAATTTTATTTTACTCACAATA
>SEYY01014340.1:0-22964 GCA_009176605.1 Armadillidium nasatum | reverse complement strand
ATATATATATATGTATATATATATATATAATATATATATATATATATATATATATATATATATATATATATATATATATATATATATATATATATATATATATATATATATATATATATATATATAATATATATATATATATATATATATATATATATATATATATATATATATATATATATATATATATATATATATATATATATATATATATATATATATATATATATATATATATATATATATATATATATATATATATATATATATATATATATATATATATATATATATATATATATATATATATATATATATATATATATATATATTATATATATATATATATATAATATATATATATATATATATATATATATATATATATATATATATATATATATATATATATATATATATATATATATATATATATATATATATATATATATATATATATATATATATATATATATATATATATTATATATATATATATATATATATATATATATATATATATATATATATATATATATATATATATATATATATATATATATATATATATATATATATATATATATATATATATATATATATATATTATATATTATATTATATATATATATATATATATATATATATATATATATATATATATATATATATATATATATATATATATATATATATATATATATATATATATATATATATATATATATATATATATATATATATATATATATATATATATATATATATATATATATATATATATATATATATATATATATATATATATATATATATATATATATATATATATATATATATATTATATATATATATATATATATATATATATATATATATATATATATATATATATATATATATATATATATATATATATATATATATATATATATATATATATATATATATATATATATATATATATATATATATATATATATATATATATATATATATATATATATATATATATATATATATATATATATGTGTGTGTGTGTGTGGTTTTGACTTTTTATGGTATGTGAAACCCAAAATGAGAAATGGATGAAATTTTTCTAAAAATCTACGAAAAATGGTTTCCCTACGTTAGATTTTTTAAAAAATCACCACCAACGCGAGATTCCTAAAGTCTTACATAGGTATGTAGCAGCAATATGACTTTCTGGAGCCTTCTACAGTTTTCGTGGACAGTTTCGAATATTCTGGAAAGTTTTGACTTGCATTTTCTGTTACTCCCACCAAATGCTCGGTTGCCGATGATAAGTGCGAGAACTGGTTCCATAGTCAGACGGCTAAAGTACCTTGAAGATGTGTGTTGTGTTTTATGCTTCAATAATTTTGCATAGGTTGTTTTAGTTCAGTTACATGCTAGAATATAGAAGCCTTGTGAATGAACAGAATGAACAACGAAATTTATTTTCTAGAAGATCTGGATTCTACTTGTACTTTTTTTAAATAATAATGTCTCTTTAACGAAAGGTGCTTCTACCACGGAAAAAAACTAGAAGATCTGGACGAAAAACCTCGTATGATTTCAAGAATCAAACAATAAAAGCAGAGCTGTTCATCTATAAGAACATTCACTGGAAAACAAAAGCATATACTACTAAATTGTTGGTTGCTATCTGTATAAATCAAAGGTAGAAAAGAACGTGTAAAGAAAATAAAAAAAGAGAGAACAAATTTATGACAAAAGAAATTAAATTCCCCAAATTTATCAATTGAAATCGTACAAGGAAACCTGGTTAATATGGCCACTCTCCAAAGAAAATTACGGAAAGTTTCCTTTGAACATTTAAAGAAAACAGATTTAAAGGGTAACTTAAGCACGCTTGACTTGTGTTTCACCACTACTCCTTCTCGTTATAATTACACAATTTTCCCTCCTATCGGTAACTCTGACCACAATCTTATAGCCCTTAATTAAGTATAATACTTTCTCTCCAGCAGCTCCACCCTGCACTAAACGTACTTTCAGGTACTTTGATCGGGCTAATTAGTGGGAATTGCGTCGCGTTTTCGCCAATTACTCTTGGAATGAATCCTCTTTGATAATGATGATGCTTCGGTGTCCTCTGAAAGAAGTGGGAACCATGATATCTGATGGGATGAGCAAGTTCATTCCTTCTTTAACTAAATCTTTCTCTCCCCAAAATTCATGGTTTGATGGCTCCTGCTCCTCGTGCCATTCAGGTAGAGAGATAGTGCGTATCGAGCGTTTAAAAACTAATCTCTTCCTATCACTATTTCTAATTTTCATTCAGCTCTGAATTGTTGCAGGGATATACTTCGTCAGACCAAGAGTGATTTCACCAAAAGAAAGTGCGCTGACCTTCTTGTTTCTGGTACTGATAAAAATTTCTGGCCTCTTGCCAAAAATATCTCTAAACAACTTCTTTCTTTCCTCCTCTTATTCGATCTTATGGATCTGTAGCTAACACTCCTACTGAAAAGGCTAATCTCTTCGGCCTCCTTTTTCCATCTATTTTTACCCTGGATTATTCCGGCATCCCTCATCCTACTACTTCTTCTCTCAGGTGTCCCATGTCTTTACCCGTGATCTCATATGATCAGGTGCATGGGATCCTGAAATCTATGAATATAAGGAAGGCAAGTTGCCCTGATGGCATTCCTTCTCGTGTTTCGAGAGAGTGTGCTTCCGAGCTGGCGCCTGTTCTAGTTCAACTCTACTCTCTATGCCTTAATACTAATACTTTTCCTCTGTGCTGGAAGCGTCCGTATGTCCAACCGATCCCGAAAAATGGTTGCCGTTCTGAACCTTCTAACTATCGCCCTATTGCTCTTACTTGTATTCTATCTTAAGTCTTTGAAACTCTCCTCAACTCTCATTTCCTTGACCATTTGGAATCTCACTCCTTTCTCTCATATCACCAGTATGGCTTTCATCGCTTGAGGTCTACTGGTGATATTCTTTCCTATCTTACTGATCTATGGTCTTCTGCCCTTATTGACTTCGGGGAGTCTTGTGTGGTGGTGCTTGACATATCCAAGGCTTTTGACCGGGTATGGCATGCGTTGCTGCTCTGTAAGATCCCTTCCTTTGGGTCTCCTCCTTCTCTTTGCTTGCTTATCTCTAGTTTCCTCTCAAATTACTCCATATCAGCACTTGCTGATGGAGCGACTTCTTCTTCTTTTTCTATTAATTGTGTTGTTCCTCAGGGTTCTGTTCTTTCTTCTTCTTTATTCTTACTTTTCATCAACAATCTCATCAGCTGTACTTCAAACTCTATACATTCTTATGCCGACGACTCAAATCGACATTCTTCTACTTTTTTCAATTCTCCTCCCTCTTTTGCCTCTAGAGTTGCTTCTCGTCTTCAACTTTCTGATCCCATTCTTTCTGATCTGGGTGAGATTTCCCGGTGGACCCACCTCAACTTTGTGGAATTAAACCCTTTGAAAACTCAACTTCTTCACATCTCTCTCTCAAAAACACCTCCTAACTTTCCTATCTCCTTCGATGGCTCTCCCGTCTCACCTGTGAACAACATAAATATTCCTGGTCTGAACATAAAATTAACTTGGAAACTTGGAAACCTCATATCACAACGGTTGCTAACGTGGCCTCTAAAAAAGTTGGGGGTTCTGTTCAGGTTGCGGGAATTTTTTTCCTCCGAACAGTTACTCCAACAATATAAGGGTCTTATCAGTTCTTGCTTGGAGTACTGTCCTGACATTTGGGGTGGTCCCGGATCCACTCTTCTTTTGGATAAGGTTGAGTCTAATGCTAAGAGACTAATAAACTGTCCCTTACTTTCAAACTCCCTTGACTCTCTTTCTCTGCGACGTGACGCTGGCGCACTCTCTTTTTTCTTTAGGTACTGCAATGGCAGGTGCTCGAGGGAGCTGACCTCTCGCATTCCTCCACCAATGCGTTGCCCTCGCTGCACAAGGGGTGTCTTGCATGGACATGAATTTTGTGTGAGTTTGGCAAACTCAAGACTTGCACGTTGTTGTACCTACTTCTTTCCAGCCACCTCTGTTTTTTGGAGCACCCTTCCTTCGTCTGTTTTTCCTGCTGTATTTAACCTACCTCTCTTTAAATCCTCTGTCTGCGCCCACATGAGAGATCTACGTTATGTTCAGAATTGGATGGTTTTTTTATTTATTAATTATACCCCCTCCTTGAAAAGGGCTCTGCCCGTGAGTGGTGGCAACATGTGAAAAAATATTAAAAATAAAAAATAAAAAAACACTATTAACTATTAATTTTTTCAGCCTTTATGAAATTTTATGGGCTAAACTAATTTGATGGGAGATGAAACCAAGGTGTCCCTTTTTTGATCTGCTTCATTGAAACCTTCATAAATATTTAATATTTACTATTTTTTATCTTGTTTTTGTTTTTCGTTAAGGTAAATACATGCAGTAATCATCAGACTTTAGATATCGTCAAAAAAGACTTAAGGTAATTTGGTGCGAGCAAATTTTGAAATTTTGATTTTTTGATAATTTTGCAATTCAACTCAAAGTCTTATAAATGGCACAACAAATTTTGTAATCAAACTTCGTATATACGTTCCTCTAATAATCTGTAGTCTAAATGGAAAATTTCCGATTTTGAGGAAAACTATAGAGAAAGTATTTGTGATTTTTTTAGAAATGTTTTATAAAAATTTCTATCTCAGTAAACATTTAGAATTATGAAAAACTTGGAAAGATTTTAATATAAAACTGAGGACAAAATTTGAAAATTAAAAAAAAAAATTCACATGTACGAAAAGGAGGGTTGGCGGGTTGGCTTCTTTCGACACTTCTTAATAAAAAGAATTTTTCTCAGCAACCATTTACAATTACGGGAAACTGATTTTCAAACTAGGCTGATAAGTTGATTAGGTTTGAAATATTTTGTAGCAAGAATGATCAAGCCGACGATCATTAAAATATATCAATGGTCTTTAATTACCGAGTGGGACGATATGCATAGAATATATATATATATATATATATATATATATATATATATATATATATATATATATATATATATATATATATATATATATATATATATATATATATATATATATATATAATATATATATATATATATATATATATATATATATATATATATATTATATATATCTATATATATATATATATATATATATATATATATATATATATAATATATATATATATATATATATATATATATATATATATATATATATATATATATATATATTATAATATATATATATATATATATTAAATATATTATTTATATATTTAAATATAAATAATTTATATTTTATAATAAATATAAAATTTTTATAATAAATATATATATATCTATAATCTCTCTATATATATATATATATATATATATATATATATATATATATATAATATATATAATATATAATATATAAGGGAAGGACTTCCGTCAGAGTCAATGAAAGTACTTCCCACTGGGCTTAATCCGCGGGATGATAGAGTGGGCTAGACCATTCCGTTTAACTCCGTTGTCCTTTGGTCCGTTTTTTTCGCGTTTCATCTTCTCAGAAGGTCTTTAGTGTACCCTTCACTGACATTGGTATTTATATATTCCCACAACCTTCCCCTTTCTTCTCATTTATCCTACAAATTTATAAGCACGTACACATACATAACTTTTTTAAAAAAAAATAATTTTCACAATAACGAACCGTAAAACTGCCTTGGAGAAGCTTGGAGGGCAAGCTTCCAAACATGGCCCCTCATCCACCCCTTCCTCTATCACCACTTGTGAGTTGGTGGCCTCCGGTGATATGGTTGGTGCCACCAAGACCTTGAAGTCGACTTTCCCTGGTGCACGATCTTCTGTTTTCATTAACCTCTACAACATTCGCGGTCTCTTTGCTAATTTCCACTTTGGCGAACACCACCTCTCTTCTTCTTGACTACATCTCTTTCTCCTAACCGAAACCCAGGTTCTGGGTGCTAAGACAACAAAACCTACTCCGTTTAATCCTACTGTCTCTATCTTCAATTTTCATCCAAAAAAAGATGTTGCGCATATGTGCGCAATGATTTTGTCTGGTCTCATGTCTCTGATTTGGAGTCTTCTGAATTCCCCACTTTATGGCTTAAACTTTCCTCCAACTCTACAACTAAATTCATTTGTTCTGTCTATTTATCTCCTAATCCTACTGACTATAAAAAATTCTTCGACTATCTTAGCTCCAAAAGAGAACACATTCTTTCTTCTTCTCTTTCTTAGATATCATCATTTTAGATGATGAACCCAACATACTTGATCTTTTACTAATTTCTTATCCTTCCCCTTATTCTGTTAAACTCTTTCCTCCTCTGTGTTCATCCGATCACCTTCTTATCTCCGTATCTTGCTCTATCTCTTCAAGTTCTCCACAGAAACGGTCCCCGCCTTCGGAGAGGAGACGTTTCTGGGATTTCGGTGCCACTAACTAGTCTGACTTGCTGCTGTAATTTTTTTCGATTTCCCATTTAATGATTACTTCTTTCGTGGGAGGGATCTCTCGGAATGTGAAGAGCGCCTAACCGGGGTGATTCTCTCTGGCATTGAGGCGTACATTCCATATTCTTTAAGTTCTACTAAGACTACAAACCATGATTTAAATATGCTTGTTCTCGGGCTATCATCCACAGGGACGCTACCTTCAGGGATTAACGTCGTCTTTAATCTCCAGAAACTCATGCAACTTATATTTCATCCATGAATCGTGCAAAATCTATTCTCCGCAACACTAAAAACTCATTACTTCGTTGGAAAAATGCAATAATCTTTCTGGTTCTTTTTCACTCCCTTTCTGGCCATTTTGAAAAAAAAATTTAACTCTAACTTTGCTTCTTCCTCTTTTCCACCTTTAGTTTTTTTACGACGGTACAACTGCCGTTTTGCCTTCCTCTAAAGCTGAACTCTTTGCTCAAACTTTTGCCTCTAATTAAACCTTACATGATTTTGGAGCTGTTCCTACTCCTTCAAACCCTCCAACTCATTTATGCCTAAAATTTAAATTATTCTAAAGACGTCATTTCTGTTTCACTAAGAACACTAATGGTATTCCTCCTGTGGTTCTCAAAATTTGTGTTTCCAAGCTTGCACCATGCCTTCGTGAATTATTTCATATCTGACTTTCTATTTCAACCTTCCCTTCTTGTTGGAAACGTGTGCTCATTCAGCCTGTGCCGAAGAAGAAAGACCACTTTCTACCCTCTAACTACCATCCGATTTCTTTAACCTCCGTTCTTTATAAAGTTTTTGTATCTATCCTTAGAAAGTATGGCTTTCGTAAGAAGTGCTCTACTTGTGATCTTCTTTCCCTTCTGTCTGACTCTTGGTCTGTCGCTTTTCGGCCTTTCGGTAAATATTTTGCTGTGACGCTAGACATATTGAAAGCATTCGATAGAGTCGGGCACAAAGCTTTGATTTCAAAATTTTCCTCTTTCGGTATATATCCTTCTCTATGTCAACTTCTCTCGAATTTCCTTTCTGGTCTTTCTATAGCAGCTTTTGTAGACGGCCACCGTTCATCCTCTAAATCTATTAATGGTGTGTTCTTCAAGGTTCTGTCCTATCCCCAACACTTTTTTTCTGTTTTGCGTTAATGACTTTCTATCTGTTCTTCATATACTATCCACTCCTATGCCGATGACTAAAACCTGCATTATTCCTTTCAATTTGAAAGGTGTCTCTTCCAAAAGCAGTCAATAGTCAATTGGAGAATCTGACCTCTGATTTTTCTCGTATTTCCTTTTCGGACGGAGAAAACATGGTTGTTTTCAATTCTTCAAAACCTCAATTTCTCCATCTTTCTACTCGACATAGTCTTCCACAGAACTATGATATCTTCTTCGAAAACACACAACTCAAACCTTCATCTCTCCTTAATATTCTTGGTGTTTATTTTTCTCGTGATCTTTCTTGGAAAGATCACATTATTTCTTTCTCTAAACAAGCTTCTAGAAGGTTAGGTGTTATGAGGCGACTTCAGAATTACTTCACTCCACACCAGTTGCTTGCTCTTTATAGTGGTGTTGTTCGTCCCTGTATGGAGTATGCGTCACACATCTGTGGTGGTTCCACTCATAGAGCTCTCCTTGAGAAGGTGAAGTCTAGGGCTTTTCGTGTTATTAACTCTTCTGCTCTCACTAATTCTCTCCAGTCCCTTTCTGCACGTCGAATTGTTGCGTCACTCTCTCCATACTATCGCTATTACAATGAACACTGCTCATGTAAACTCTCCCGTCGCATACCTTCTCCATTGAGAAGGGACACGCCTTTATACACATTCTCATCCTCTCTGTGTCCAACTCTCTGATCCCAGACTTAACAGCTATTTTCAAACTTACATGTACTATACTGGTGAAGTCCGAAATACACTCTCCATCTATTTTTTCAACTTCCTCGACTTACACACTTTTAAGCGCCGTTTACCGGGACATGTCGGCCTTTTAAATTCTCCCGATTTTTGGATTTCTCCCTAACTCTGGTGGTAACTTGGTAGGCCTCAGGCCTTTGACGACCAGAGATTTTATATATATATATATATATATATATATATATATATATATATATATATATATATATATATATATATATATATATATATATATATATATATATATATATAGTAGTAAGGACCAGACTTTCATTCGCAAAAATTTGAATCGGTTACTTTTTGTTCGCATAGCGAAATATTTCCAGCCATGCTTTTACTTATCACCTACATTATCAGTTTCTTTTTTTCTCATAACGTCAACCGTTACTTTCATGAATTCAAGCCGTTGCTTTTAACGAGAGCATTCCGTTACGTTTTTAAAGCAGTCCGTTAGTTTCAAGAATGTAATTCGCTACTTTTCAACAAAGCACCGTTACTCTCCAACATATCCCGTTCCTTGTTTTTTAAAAATACATATCCTTACTTTCAACACTTTCGACAAAAGTCCGTTGCTTTAAACGTTACATACTGGCCGAATGCTTTACTTCTACCATGATCCGTTACTTTCGCAAGCAAGTTGTTACTTTAGCAACAAGACCATAACATTAGTACTTTCCTCAAGTTCTTTCGAGGTTCCATTTTGTGCAATCCCGTTAACCTTCCAGGACCCCTTTTAAAGGCAACAGATAAGCCTGACGGGAATAGAGCTACAGGGAATCGCACCAGAGCGACCGTGACATACAGCCTCACTTACGATGCCCACTCTCTTTTGTGGGACACTTTTGTGTAAAGGGACAAGCCCGGAGTCTTTCGCGACTCCTTTTTGATGACAGGGAGCTCCAACCCCCCCTCCCCCTCACACACCTTTCGAATTTTAAGGACCTTCCCTTTTAGAGTCAGAAGGGTCAGCCACAACACTCGCTCTTTCTGGTAATGCTTGAGTTTATATTCCATTCACCTGACATGAGCTTGTACCCTTCTCCCCTCTATCATAATGCCTCTCTGGATGGTAGAGAAGACATAGTCCATCGCTCTATTTATCAATGCTCATTCCTGAAATTATTTTGGGGCATATCAACCAAGCTGACGGGGTTATATGGGGATACTCGCTACTTGCCCAACCTGAATGAAACGTAGCGGCGAGATTTTAAGACCTAGTACATCACTCACTAACTGGATTTAGGAAGACAGAGCTTCCTAAAGATCTGTTCCTCTGTTCCTGATGGGTTCCTCAAAGTCGGAGACCTCTTTCCTTCTTTCTTGTGAGAGGATGGAGATCTCCATGAAGGGCTTTTCTTGAAGAGCTGGAGGCTCGTTTTGAGTGCCAAGATGCAAAAAGGCTTTAATAACGGTATTTTTTTCAAGTATTTTATTTCAAGCAATAAAGACAATTAAAAAAATATTTATTTATTCAATTTACTTAAAATCAAAGAAATAAGCTATATATATATATATATATATATATATATATATATATATATATATATATATATATATATATATATATATATATATATATATATATATATATATATATATATATATATATATATATATATATATATGTCACGGAGCTTTCTCTGCTACTTCTCAGATTTTATCCCGAGGTGTGGCCCTCAAAGTTCCAGCTCGCAGACGTCTTATACCCGTGATTCACAAGTTGAATTTCCTAATGGATCCAGAATTTTAAGTAGCGTAGCTGACTAGCACAAGTAAAGTCTTAACCGTCTACATTTATTAACAGAATACCAACCGACGTCCTGGAGGCATTGCTTAACGTAGTTAAGTTACACGGGAAAAGAAATGGCTTTAACAATTTGTATTTTGCAATTCTTCTTTGTAATATAAAAATTCATATAAATGTGAGGGCTAAATTAGAAATTCTTCATTTATAATTCATTTATATTAATTTATATTAATGCTCAACTTCCTATATAGCTATCAAATATTTATATTATCACTGCAAATCTTCTATGTATATTCAATATATGCTTAGGACTTCCACAGAAGCAAAATTAAAAGTTAAAATAAAGTAATGAAATCAAAGTAAAAGTTAAAAGTCTACAATTAAATCAAAATAAAAGAAATACCTGGACTATCAGCTATTTATAGTATATATATATATATATATATATATATATATATATATATATATATAATATATATATATATATATATATATATATATATATATATATATATATTTAAAATAAACCAGTATTAAAATAAATATTGGCGAACGTTTTCGGACAGACGTCCCTTTCAAGCCAGAATTAAAAAAGTTAAAAAGTTAAAACGGAACCAGCTCCAAGGAAGGTGATTAAAACAGTGCACGGAAGCGTCAGAGAGTAAAATGGGAAAATTTTCATGCCGAACTCAAGAAGAAGGAAAAAAAAAAAAAAAAAAAAAATGAACATTTATCGATTAAAAATCTACAAAATCTATATATAGTTATATATTTAAAATCATGTCCTCTTTTCACAATCAATTAATCTGTTAAATTTTGGGATTAATTTTAAACTGTTTAATATAAAATCGTCAACATCCAGGCTCATTTTATTATTATTAAAAGTGTTAGAGTTGTGAATTACAAATGACTCGAGAAGTTTTCTTAAAAAAATGTCGTTTTCTTTGCAAATTACTTTAGCATCTTTAATCAAAATTTTAATTGTTTTATCTAAGTTGCATAGTGCACTGCTTCATTGCCTGTTCTTAAATCATAATCGTGTTATACATTTTCTTGAAAAATCAACAGTCTCACCAACATAACACCCGGAACAGTCTCTACAAGGAATTGTGTAAACAGTATTGACATTTTCATTTGAAGCTTTACTATGAGAAAAGAATTTTTTAATATTATTATTATTGCCATAAATTATGTTAATATTTTTTGGTAAAAGAGATTTTATGTTTAGATTTAAAGTGGTAGGTAATTTAAGTATATTTTCTGTAGAAAAGCTGCTTCCTGTATTAAAATTATAAAATCTCTTCCTGGCTTTGAACATTGCACCTGAAATGAAATTTTCTTTATATCCCAATTTCTTGAAATTACTTTTTAGAAGGGTTAGTTCATCCTCTAAATATTGAGGTGAGCATAAGCGGTAGGCGCGGAGGAACATGCCTGACATTACTGCTTTTTTTGTAGATGAAGTATGGCTTGAAAAACAATGAATGTAGTCAAATGAATGGTTTGGCTTACGGTAATTTTTTTTTTTTTTTTTTTTTTTTTTTCTTGATTTTTCAAAAAATGTATACCAACACGATTATGATTTAAGAACAGGCAATGTAAGCAGTGCACTGTGCCAACATAGAGTTGAAAACAACCATAAAATTTTGATTAAAGATGCTAAAGTAATTTGCAAAGAAAACGACATTTTTTTAAGAAAACTTCTCGAGTCATTTGTAATTCACAACTCTAACACTTTTAATAATAATAAAATGAGCCTGGATGTTGACGATTTTATATTAAACAGTTTAAAATTAATCCCAAAATTTAACAGATTGATTGATTGTGAAAAGAGGACATGATTTTAAATATATAACTATATATAGATTATTGTAGATTTTGTATCGATATGTTCATTTATTTATTTTATTTTTTTTTCCTTCTTCTTGAGTTGGCTGTGAGCTTTTCCCATTTTACTCTTTGACGCTTCCTTGCACTGTTTTATCACCTTCCTTGGAAGGTCTCCGTTTTAACTTTTTAACTCTTTTTAATTCTGGCTTGATAAGGGACGTCTTCCGAAAACGTTCGCCAATATTTATTTTAATACTGGGTTGTTTCAGTTGTGTTTTAAATCTCGGTTATTGCATCTTTATATATAATATATATAATATATATATATATATATATATATATATATAATATATATATATATTATATATATATATATATATAATATATATAATATATATATATATATATATAATAATAAATATTATTCAAAAAAACATTTATTCGCCTTTTCTCAATTTAAATTTAAAACGAAATTTATAATTACTTCCAGAAGGATTTTTTATTTAAATATTAATAAAAAGAATAATTTTTTTTGTGACATGATTTCCGATATACTTAAGGAGTGTCAGTTCTTAGGTCTGCTTTCTAAAGCACTTTAGATTTCATATTATAAAATAGCTTCTGATGCTTGGATTTTGATCGGGGTTTTATATACCAATTATATGACGTCATCACTCTTTGATGTGTGGTAATGTGTGAATAGGCTTTCTTACAACCTATTTAAATTAGTTCTAAATTATGAAAATTAATTATATTAATTTTTTTAAAATTTTAAAATATTTAAGATTGATGTGGCTAATTTTATAATTAATTTATTTGATAATTAATTTATATTTACTAAAGAAAATCTTAAAAGTTTTTAATTACGCAAATATTACTCATACAAGGTATGTCGCCGCTCCTTGTTCGATTTGAAATAATAATAATAATAATATTGATAATAATAATAATAATTATCATTACTAATTAATTACTGCTGTTATCGTTACTACTTTAACATGGGTTTAATTATACTTAAGATTTATTGTTATGATTTGTTATGGTTACTAGTGTAACATGGGTTTAGTTATACTTAGGTTTTCAGTAATAATAATAATAATAATAATAATAATAATAATAATAATAATAATAATAATAATAATAATAATAATAATTACTTAGAATTTTAATACAAAATGATTCTTTTAATATGGCAGTGTAAAGTGCACTGACAGAATATCCCCCGCAATCTGAATTATACGGTGAAGCAAAATAAATATATCATTTTTTGGTTGGTACATAAAACAAGACATGTAATCAAAATATGGCAAAAAAATAAAGAAATTAATAAAATATCCTAGATCCTATATTACTATCATTTTAACATATCTGTGTGAGCATCAACAACATTGAGTTTTTACCATGTATACAAATGATAAAATTCAAATAAAATATTAAAAAGAAATAATAATTGTAATTACCAAAATAATAATAAAAATTGTAAATGTCAAAAAAAAATTTAAAAATTTAAATAAAATAATTTGAAATTAAATAGAATTACCAAACTAATTGTAAATTCAAACGTAAATATATCAAATCAATATATACCAAAATAATTGTGAATTACCAAAATAATTGTCAATTTAAATGTAAACATATGAAATCAATTTAACACAAAAATAAATCTTCAAATCAAATTAATTAATCATTAATTAATCCCAATAAGGTACTCTTATGTAACTCAGAAAAAATGAAAGAAAAAATTGTATGTAATCCATATATTAACCCTACCATGTATACAAACATATAAATATATGCGTATACATGTGTACAGTCGTCAACAGAAGTTCGTTCCTATTAAGCTGGAAATAAATATTTATATAAAATGGGGATCATTTCAGGTTCAGCCAATCACAGTTCAATTAAGCCCAGCTCAATGTTTTTATTTTCTTTTTATTCAAAATAGAGCTTTTATGAAATGATCTCCATTTTATATAAATATTTATTTCCAGCCTAATAGGAACGAACTTCTGTTGACGACTGTACATCCTAAATAATAAATCAATTTTGTTATAACGAAATTTATTTGATATTTCGGAAAATTGAGGTCCATTTCTCAGACATACATATATACATATATAAGATCATAATTGTTTGAATTTAGCATAAAAATTTAAATTATTTGAATTAATCATTACTCAGATCAATTAATCATTATTTAATCTTAATTATTTGTTTTATTATTTGGTTTACCACTGTTATAATTACAATTACTAAAGTTTAAGACAGAGACATGGTTTGTATGGTGTGAAAATTAAAAATAATAATAATAATAATAATAATAATAATAATAATAATAATAATAATAATAATAATAATAATAATAATAATAATAATAAAAATAAAATAATAATAATAATAATAATAATAATAATAATAATAATAATAATAATAATAATAATAATAATAATAATAATATAATTATTTATTGCTACTGTATCGGTATATTGTATGTTGTTCTGTGCATGATTATTTCATTTGTGCATGTTTAGTTCATTTTGTGCATGTTGCATGTGTGTATATTCATGTGTATTCACCTTTTCTCTCTTTTACTTCTTTCGTATTCACGCAGTATTGCACACATAGTATTGTACCTTTTGGTCAGTCTTTCATTTTCTTGCTTTAATGCTTCATTTTTACTCAACAGATATTGTATCACATATTCACCTTTCTTTTGGATATATGTTTCTGCGTTGGATTATCATTCTTTTAAGGTTAAGTCATTCATACTTTCCTTAATATAATAAAATGAATAAAATAATATTTCCTTGAGGTTCCTTTTATATTTACATATTTATTTACAGTTCTTGTACGATTGTTATTCTTTTAAACTTTTATAATATTTTCTTTTTGTGACTACAGGAATAAATCGTACAGTTCTTCTTTGTTGTCTTTCTGATGTAGACATTTCGGTTGCCTCAGAAGAGTTACCACTTTGATTATTACTCCTAGTTCTTATTGGTGATCGGATAATCCTAATATACCCCTGAGGGGGTGGTCAGCATTCTTTATCATCATCCTTATGCTTGGTTCTGTTGCGTATAGGTGATTCTTTACCTGCTTATGGCTCATCTTCCTGTTCTGGTGATAGTGGAAATGTATTTTGATCTAAGTGCTCAAAATTAGCTACTTGTTCTTCCAGTTCTTATTCTGGTATCGGCGACGCTAGTGTGTCGGTATCTGGCATGACATTTGGAGATATGTCTTTATGCTCTGTCTTTGTTTCTTTTTTTTTTTTTTTATATCACCTCTGGTGGGCAAAGGCCAGAGGCCTACTACAATTCCACCAGAGTTAGGGGGAAAAACGGAAGAATGGTCAAATTAAAGGCCGACGTGACCTGATACACGACGTTTGAAGGTGTTTAAGTCATAGGAAGTTGGAAAAATAGAAGAAAGGAGTGTGTTCCAGACTTTACCGGTAGAGTACATGTAGGACAGAGCATAGCGGTTGAGTCTGTGGTCAGAGAGTTGGACAGAGAAAGGATGAGACTGTGTAGAAAGTCGAGTCACACGAACCATTCTCAGTGGAGGAGGTATGCGACGAGAGAGTTCAGAAGAGCAGTGTCCATTGTAATAGCGATAGTATAGAGAGAGTGACGCAACAATTCGACGGGCAGAAAGAGATTGAAGAGAGTTAGTAACAGCAGGAGAGTTGATGAGACGAAATGCCCTAGACTCCACCTTCTCTAGGAGAGCTATATGTGTGGAACCACCCCAGATGTGCGAAGCATACTCCATACAGGGGCGAACAACACCCCTATACAGAGCAAGCAACTGGGGTGGAGTGAAGAAATACTGAAGGCGCCTCAGAACACCTAACCTCTTAGAAGCTTATTTAGAAAGAGAGGTAATGTGATCTTTCCAAGAAAGATCACGAGAAAAGGAAACACCGAAAATATTAAGAACAGATGAAGGTCTGAGTTGAGTGTTTTCGAAGAAGATATCATAGTTGTGTGGAAGATTGTGTCGAGTAGTGAGATGGAAGAATTGAGTTTTGGTGGCATTGAAAACAACCATGTTCTCTCTGCCCCAATCAGAAATACGAGATAGATCAGAGGTCAGCTGCTCCAAGGCAACCCTCCTTGCATCTAGTAACTGTTGTTGAGAGGGGCGCCTTTCAAATTGAAAAGAGTAATGAAGGGTGGAGTCATCAGCATAGGAGTGGATAGGAGATGAAGTAACAGAGAGAAGGTCATTAATGAAAAGTAGAAAAAGTGTTGGGGATAGGACAGATCCTTGAGGAACACCACTATTAATAGATTTAAAGGAAGACCGGTGGCCGTCTACAACTGCTGCTATAGATCTTGATTGCTTATAACCGTATTGATATGACCTTAGTGCTGTTCTTATACCTGGTGGTGGGAAATAATCTAAACTGATGTCGTCTTCAGGTTCATTTGGGTCTACTGGTGTTATGTTTCTCTCTTTATTGGTTATTTTGTGTTCTTTTTGCTCCTTTTTCTTACTACTATTGATTTCTATTTGTCTTTCTATATCATCTTTATACTTTAATTTGACAATCTTAAAATTATTTAAATTACAGATGTAAGTTTGATTGTTCCTGAGGATCTCTTAAAATATAAAAGTTGCCACTTCCAAATTTATTTGCTAGACCTTCAACTCTTAGAGGTACTTTCCACTTACGATATAGCTTAGACGAAAGATGAAGTGGTTTCACCGTCTGTATATATATATACTATAGTCTACTAAGTACGCACTTCTTTATTTTTATTCTTTTTTATCTCTTTGCAAAGTATATTTTATATTTTCGTACTTCCTTTTCCAATATTTCTTTCCCTTGTTCTCTGATACTTCGAATTCTGTTGTATAATAATTCAGTTACATCAACACTGTTAATATCTGTTTTCTCTATTATCTTATCTTTTATTAACCCTTAAACACTGAACTGGGGTATATATTACCCCCACACCTCTATTTCACTCTGTCTCTTATACGATATTTTTGAGCTACACTTTTGTGGTTCTCAGTACCTTCAAATGAATGTCTGGCCTAATAGGAAAAGGTATTTCAGTGTTGCTAACCCAATTAGTTTTTTAAGTTATTTTTAAAGTTATTTCCCAGTTCAGTGATAGTGGATGGTGATAATTTGGACCCTTCTGAAAATGTTACATGTAGTTTTATGTTGTTGTGAACATTATTTATATATGTATATATATATATATATATATATATATATATATATATATATATATATATATATATATATATATATATATATATATATATATATATATATATATATATATATATATATATATATATATATATATATATATATATATATATATATATATATATATATATATATATATATATATATATATATATATATATATATATATATATATATATATATATATATATATATATATATATATATATATATATATATATATATATATATATATATATATATATATATATATATATATATATATATATATATATATATATATATTTACAGGCCTTTCGATCTATAAAAATAATAATAATAATAATAATAATAATAATAATAATAATAATAATAATAATAATAATAATAATAATAATAATAATAATAATAATAATAATAATAATAATAATAATAATAATAATAATAAAGAGAAAGAATGGCTAGAAAAAACTTTCACAGTCTGCACTCGAAAAAGAACTCGATGTCACCGGTGCACAGACAGAGGCAGAGACAGAGACATTATTTGCTTCTGGTGATTCAGGAAGTGAAGATGAGGATATGTTAGAGTTTGAAGGGTTTTATGACACCTATGATGAAAAAGAATATTTTCCTGATCCTAAAGATTCTAGTGATGAGGAATATACAACACCCCCAAAAAGAACTCGTGGTAAAAAAAGATGTGTGAGAAATGTAAGCATTGACACAATAATGGGCCCTTTAACTGACATTCATTTTAGTGATGAGGATGAGGATATCATACATACTGAGCCACCTAAAAAGAGGGAGCGTGGAAAGCCAACTAAATTTCGGACATCAACACCTGGAAAAACAAACTTCTCATGCTACTGCTGACTCTGTTGCTACTTCTCGGACCTTCCTTCTGGCACTCCTGCTGGTTCTGCTGCTACTATTTCTTCAGACACTTCTGCTGGTTCTGCTGCTACTACTTCTTCAGACCTTACTACTAGTTCTGCAGTTGATAGAGGAGGTCGATTTCGGTCCGTACCTACTCAGGGTACTGTTGTTTACTTCAAGGAGAATAAGCATAACAGCAAAGAATGGCTTCAAGTGGAATTGTCGGCCATGTAACCCACCAGCATCTCAAACACCATCACATAATATTATACCACCTTTCACTCGAGGGCCAACACTGCAAGCAAAAACTGCAGACACGCCAGAAAAGTGCTTCAGCTTGATTTTTGATGATCAAGTAATAAACGAGATCGTAAAGTGGATAAATAAAAAAATTGAAATAATGGCCAAACGTTATAAACACCAAACACTGTCTCTGAGCACTACCGAACTAGCTGAGGTCAGAGCATTATTAGGGATATTAATTTTCAGTGCTTCTCAAAGGGACAACCATTTGTTCACCCGCGAAATGTTTAATCCAAAAATTGGGAATCAAGTGTACCGTTCGGTAATGTCTGAAAATCCCTTCAGCTTCGTAATATATTGCTTACGGTTTGATTACCCCACCACAAGAGATGATAGGAAGAAAACAGACCAATTTGCAGCGATTAGAACAAATTGGGATATTTTCATAGGCAACTGTGAAAAAATGTACACTCCCAGCGAAAATCTCTCAATTCGCGAACAACTTCTGGTATTCAAAGGAAAATGTCCATTTCTAATGTATATCCCAATAAACCAGCCAAATATTAGATAAAGCTGATATTTTGTAACGACAACAACAGCAAATATTTGGTAAGGGCTCTGCCATATTTGGGAAAGAAGGGGACAACATCTGAAGATCCCAAAATTAGACTTGGACATCTTTTTACAAAATATCTAACAAAGCCTTACCATCATTCAAACAGAAATGTGACAACTGACAATTGGTTCACGTCCGTGGATCTAGTACAAGATCTCTTATCCAACTGTGGAATGACCCTTGTAGGAACACTAAGAACAAATAAAAAAGAGGTACCTGCTGTAATAAAAGACAAAACAAATCGTGATTATGGATTAGGTGCCTTCCTATTTACGAAAGAAATGACTGTGGTCTTTTACGTTCCAGCAACAACATGAAAAACAAAAAAGAAGTTGGTTCTGCTACTATCCTCAATGCATTCTCAGCCGAAAGTGTCTACGCAAAGTGGAAAGCCAGAAATAGTAGAATATTATAACTCTACCAAGGGTGGCGTTGGCACATTTGACCAAATGTGTTCAACATACTCTTGCTCAAGAAGAACAAAAAGATGGCCCATCTGCATCTTTTACGGAATGGTCAATGCGTGTTCAATTAATTCATGGGTAATCTACAACGAAAACATGAGAAGAACCAACACAAAACAAATGATGAGGCGATTATGCATGACGGATCTCGCATTTAAACTCATCAACCCATGGGCTAAACATAGGGCCACTATTCCATCTCTCTCTCTCTAGCAGTACGGAATATAATTACTGATTTATACGACATCGAAGAAACAAACGTTGAACAGGCTGACATTCCTGTTTTGCCAAGATTTTACCCTATGAAGAAGTGCAGCACCTGCACCAGAACGGAAGACAAAAAAAACAAGTACAGATGCTGTATCTGTCAGAAACCAGCGTGCACCAACCATTTTCATCCATTATGTCTCACTTGTCATAATAAATAAACCTGCCAGGTAAGCCAACATGTATGAAAATAACATAAATAACTAAATAAATAAATATCTAATAAAAAATAAAGAACTAAATAAATAAATAAATAATGAATGAATAAAAAAATAAATTATCACCTATTATCATACCATGGAAAAAATTATTTGCTTGAATAAATAAATAAATAATAATGATCACCTAAATATCATAAAAAAAAAAAAAAAAAAAAAAAAAAAAAAAAAAAATCTCATTTTTTTGAGTCTCAAAAATCTTACCCTTTTTCTCTCCCAACCTTTACAGGTAAAATTCAGTCATTGAGGGTAAAAGGAAAATGAATGGAGGCTCCAACATACTATCTTCAAGGTACTTATATATATATATATATATATATATATATATATATATATATATATATATATATATATATATATATATATAATATATATATATATATATATATATATATATATATATATATATATATATATATATATATATATATATATATATATATATATATATATATATATATATATATATATATATATATATATATATATATATATATATATATATATATATATATATATATATATATATATATATATATATATTATATATATATATATATATATATATATATATATATATATATATATATATTAATAATAATAATAATAAACAATTGCAAAAAAATAAAAATAAAAAATTTGAGTGACAAAATTTTGACCATTTTTCATCCCCCCCTTGGACAGGTAATTTTCGTTTCTCGAGGTCAAAATGCAACTGAATGGATGGTCCTACATCTTCACATAAGTACTAGAAACATTATTTTTGGAAAATAAAAATTTTTCATTAAAAAAAAAAAATCTCAAATTTTTTTTTAGTTTTTACCTTTTTTTTAAAATTAAAATTTTTATCTAAAAACTTTCATTAAATTTCTTAATTTTATATCTGTAATTAATAAAATAGGGTATAAAACAAGGTTTTTTAGTAACATTTAATAAAATTTTAAATTAAATATTTAATATTATTTTTTAAAATTGGGGCAACACTTACCCCAGTTCAGTGTTACAGTACATAGTGTTTAATAGTTAAGGTACTATTCGCCAATTCTGATGGCATTCGTTTTGAGTATCCATATAATAGAAAATGTGGATCCGACTTGATACTAGCTTTTAAATTATTGTTAATAGTAGCTTGAGCTAAGGGTAAGAACTGATGCCAATCCTTTTGATTGTCACTAACATAACACTTCAGGTATTTTTCTATGTCTTTGTTAGTCCTTTCTAAAAGGGAATTGCTCCAAGGACTACAGACAGCTATTTCGACTTTCTTTATTCCAAATATTTTACAGATGTTCTTCATCATTGTACCTTTAAACTCACTGACATTGTCACTTAGTAATGTTCATGGACAAGTGTGGTTTACTATTACCCTTTCAATGAGGTATTTTACTATAGTAGCACTATCTCTATTCTTAAGTGCTATTAGCTCGACATATCTGGTAGTTTGGCATTTAAAAACAAGGATGTATTTATGTCCTTGAGTGGTCTTCGTTAGGGGACCAATTAGGTCCATCCCAACTTTCTCAAAGGGAGTGTCTGCCAAATGATATTGCCCCAATTTTGCTCTTATTTATTGGGCTATTTCCTTTTATAGTTCTACATATATGACACTGTTGACAATAATCCTCTACTAGCTTCCTCATCTTCTTGAAGTAGTATTTTCTCTTCAGTCTTCTTAGTGTTCTATCAGTTCCAGTATGACCAGACTCGTACACTGAGTGTGCTAGGAGTATTGCATTTGTTAAGTGTAAATATGTACGGCCAGGTATGTTTTCGTTAATCACTTGCGTTCTCTGAAGATACTTTAGGTTAGTATGCATGTATGTAGCATATTATATCAGATGTTTAAGGAAAAAAGAAATAAAATTAAATATTTTTAGAGAAAAATGTTAATAAAATAAATATTTCGAAGTTCTAAACAGTGTAAGTTAGTTTGTATAAGAGTCATACGTTAAGAAAATAGACGAAGTGTTGCATAATACAAAATTTTTAAGACATAGTTATATTGAATATCGGTGCCACTCGAAAGTAAATGAATAAGTTATTAGTTTGCATAGCCTAGATATTGATAATGTTGCATATATGTTAACTAGAATTGCTAAATTTGGGTATTGAGATCAGTAGTCACCTTTATTGATCTCAAGAGTGCTTTTGACTCAGCTGTGCATCTGAGAATTATAGGTACACTGTCAGATAACAGCCTTCATGGTCAACCTCTTTTATGGCTTAAAAACCTTTTAGCAGCCAGATCTTTCTCGGTTTCTGTTGGGAATCAACTATCGCAAAAAAAATTTTGAACACAGAGGTGTCCCACAGGGTCCTATCTTAAGCCCCTTACTATACCTCTTCCACAGGAGGCGAGAATTCTTGCTTTTGCAGATGATATAGGTCTCCTAGCCTCTTCACCTTCACTAGTGGTGGCTGAAACCATAATGCAACAGGCAGTACATTCATTCTCCTTTTGGACAAGCACCTGTGGTCTCCATATCAAACCTGAGAAAAGTCCGGTAATGTGCCTAACTAGAAGGAGAATTGCTTTTATACCCACAATTGTTATAAACTCTCATCCTCTTCCTTTTGTAACGAAGCACAGATACTTAGCTCTTTATATAGATGGACCTTCTTTAACATGGACCCACCATATAACATATCTTCAGTCTTCCTGTCTGCGTCGAATCGATGTGTAGAAGAAAATTTCAGGGGTGCACTGGGAGCCAATAGAGCACTAGTACTTCAATATTATCAAGCAGCTATAGAGAGTAAACTCAAATATGGAGCTGAAGTTTATGGCTCTGCTTCTACCTCACTCTTAGAGAAACTCAATATCTTACAAAATGCAGCTATTCGGATATGCTTGGGAGCTTTCAGATCCTCCCCTATTGCTGCTCTTCTTGCGAAAACTGGTCTTCTTCCCCTTCACCTCCAACGAGAACTTCAGATTACAATATATCTCCATAATATTTCAACTTATCCGCAATCCCACCCATTGTAAAAATTATATTATTCATTCCTGGATTCGCCATGTTTACATAACTGGGGCAAAAGACACCAACCCTTTTATTGTTCGGGCTATATCTCAC